>JAMZAV010002493.1:0-128181 GCA_024449915.1 Sweltsa coloradensis
TTACGTGGCATATGTTCAAAGTTTCAAACACCTGGTGAAGTCACTCAGCCGAGCGAACAGCAAATAATTTGCCTATAACGCACGTCCTATAGGTAGGTACTCTTTTAAGAACACCTACCTGTAGGCGATACCCGTGTCTCTCACCAACCATGTGGTCAGGCTGCGGACTTCGAATCAGACGGTTCCAGGTTCGAGTCTTGTCCGGTCGCATCATGTTTTATTATTTAATGTTAGTACGGCCGGAGCTTCTGGGTTCGATCACCAGTCGGGTCAAACTTTCACGAACATTGTTGCTATCATTCAATAGTATTAATAAACACGTTAAAATATCTAAAATTACATAAATATGTGATGGTAAAAATTGGCTATGAAATGAAAATCGAGGCGTCATAGTCATTGGTGTGGAAGAGATCAGCTGGTAAGTATAGGAGTAAAGGCCTCTCCCCAAAACTAGAGGCGAGCACTGGCAGTCGTCGACAACATGAGCGTCAACCAAGTACGTAATTCCTCGCCATCTTTGACATTGATTGTTTTATTATGTTATTACAATTTTTTAATATGAAACAAATAATGTGATTTAAGATTATAATTACATTCAAATGTGATATTTAATTGAGAGGTGAAATATTTTAGGTATTTTTTTGTTTATTTGGTTTAAGGGCGAGTCAACCGTAGGTCATAATGCACCAATCTAGCCTAGGGGATATGGGAAGGAGGGACCCATGATGGTCAGAACCAGCCACGGGTAGTGGGAGGAAAGGGGGGTTTTCACGTCGTGGTCGTCATCGTCTTTGTCATCGTTGCAGGGCCGTATTACCCAATAGGCACACTAGGCACGTGCCTAGGGCGCCAAGAGACTGGGGGGCGCCTGCGCCCCCCAGTCTTTTAGCGTGATGTAAGCCCAAATTAAAAAATATATATGAATTAATGACTGGGAGATTGCAAGATTGATTAATTCAAAACATTGCATAAAACTGACTTTGCACTCATTTGCAGTTTGTTCTGCCCCCCACGACTGCTACAAAAATGGAGTTAGACAGTATGCTGAAAAAGTTACTTCGTTAGCATTGCTAAGGGAGCACAGGGCAATATCATTGTCACAGGTATTGTAAACCGAACTCATCAAGTGAGGCTGTGGCGATCGCCGTGCATGATTTTATTGATTTGGACAGAACTCCCACAAGAAGTGATTTAACGAAGCCGTCTACTTTAAACTCAAACTGCTCAAACTGTCACAACGTCGCTGAAAAATCTGTAAGTGAACGGCATGACAATTTTTTGTTTAATAAAGATCTAGCGACGTGGGTAATCCGTGATTTACTCATAGATTACATTGCTAAACACAGCATTAATCAAAACATTGACGGAGATTTAACGGGTTCACTTCGTTTTTACTCGGACAAAAATCGATATTTTAAGAAAAACTTGTTAGGCCTACATCGGTAGAATGTCAATGGCGAAGTTGTGTACCGCCACTGGGTGACATATACTCGCCCTCCCAAGGTACAGTGTTTTGCACCCATTGTAAACTTTTTGGTGGAAAGTCACAATTCCACACGGATATAATGATTGGAAAAATGCTGGCAATAGGTTTCGAGAACATGAAATGTCCAAAGAACACAGAACAATTAAATGTTCTATCATTTATAGAGAACCAAAACAATGCAAAGAATTGATACTAAATTAAAAGTGCAGTTGTCAACTGAATTAAAATATTGGCGAGATATATTGAGTCGCATTGTTGCCGTAAGTTAAGTTCTTAGCATCACGAGGGCTAGCGTTTCATAGTGATAACGAAAAAGTAGAATCGGCTGGAAATTACAATTACCTCGGGTCTCTAGAACTCGTTGTGGTTTCGCAAGACGTAAAGCGCGTAAGCGCGTGCAATACAAACGATTCGGCGACTTCGAGTCCATGTGGGTGAGTAATATAAAATAACATTATTAAACGGAAACTATGGAATTACATTTACATGTACGTAGTACCTATTAAATTGCATATTATTTAAATGTAGGACTAGGCCCTAGCAATTGCCTTAAAACATTATTTGTGAAATTAAAAAACATTGCATTGTATGTATGCACAAAATAAACATAACGATATTTTGGATTTCATAGGTGGGGGGGGGGACGATCTAAAAATGTGTGCCTATGTTCTCATTATTAGTTAAAACGGCCCTGCATCGTTGATGTTGTCATTGTCGTCGTCATCGGGGAGGTCGTCAAGTTGGGGAGGGGGAGAGGTCCTCGACGACGGAAGCGAGAGCTCGCCTCTGGTTTTGGAAGATAATAACAGCAACATTAATTGTTGTTTTATGGAAAAGTTTAATTTTTTTAACAACTGAAGCAAATTAAATTAGTTAATACAAAATATTAAACTGTGAAAATATGTAACAAAAGTTAAAAAAAAAGAACCCTCTATTGACCTTCGGGGGGAGGGGGGACTTTCGGAGGCATGGCCTTCTCGGGGAATAAAAATATCTATTATAATAATATAATAGCATACAAACATTCACCATATATATGAATAATAAAATATCATTGATTAAAAATGTATGAAAATAGCAAAAGTGTAAAAAAGTCCTAGGTTAAAGGGTTTACCGCGGTGGCTCATACGATTGAAGGTACAGAAAATAAGACACCAGCCCAGGGGGACGCGGGTTCGAGTCCCGCTTAAGTATAAGTCATGTTTTTTTGTAATTAACTACATAATCCAATAAATCAAATGCTTTGAAAATAGATGGGTAAAGAAAAGCATCAAGAAAATAAACCAGTGGAAGAGTGCCACCGCTATAACAACAACAACAACAACAACAACAACAACAGGTTAAACGGCGGTGATTTAAAACATGTTTAGCTGGCTGTGGAAGCCATCAGCTGTGCAGCTGTTGAGTTGGATGTGTCAAGAGATGGTGCCATAGAGAATTCAAGGAGAAGTTTAGTGAGCCACCGAGGCCTGACGTAGTTCGACATAGTTCGTATGACCATGCGTAGGAGAGCGCTGGTGGCAATCTCGTCACATCTCGTGAAATCTCGCTTCGGATCTCGCGAATTTGAAAATAATCGGTTTGTAGTTTGTTTTGCTTTCGGTGACGTTTCCTGTTTGAACAACTCTACAAGATGAAATAATATGCCCTACTAGCCCTACATATACGCATCAAGTAAGTACATTTAAAACTAAGGCTTACGTATAACATAGATCGTATTTCTCAAATCCTATGGTGGTTTATTTTTGTATGAAATTGCGAACAAAGCTTGGGTTCTGACCTTGGCTCACTGTCAGCTGTCTGTTTTTGAGTTTGTATTTTCGATGGGTTTCACTTGACTAGGGCCTAGCCCCTGGGCTTACTAGGGCTAGGCCTAAATCTTTGCGTATACTTACATATATAAAAATTATAAGGTTCTAAGTTACGTAGTGCCTGGCGTAGGCCTACCTACGAAGCCAAGAACCCAAGATGTAGCACCATTAAATAACCAGGAATTGGATACACAAAGGTAGGCCTAGGCCTAGCCTAGGGCTAGGCTAGGCCTAGCACTAGCTAGGCTAGGCTGGAGCCTACATCTTGGCTTTGGGCATTTTGGTAGGAGTATTTAAAAACAACCTGTGAGACTTGGCCTTAAAAGATTCTGCTGTTTGTATCAGCTTTTATTGTAGTAGGCCCCTACGCCTAGCCGGTAGGCTAGGCCTACTCTTTCGGTTGGTATGGGATGGCCAAAGTACCTACAAAACCTTTAACGTCGCTATTTTAAATATAAAGTACCTACAAAAACCTTTGAAAAAAAACAAGTGATGATAAACTGGCCATACGGTAGGCCTACCAACCGAAGAGTGCCGCCTACCTAGGCCTATACCTTATGTGTTCTAGGTGCTGCAATCGTTGGTAATTATGCCGATTACGGTTTTCCGAGAAAAATGCATAAATGTTTCCAACTTTTCACAGTATGTGTAATTGATAGTCTCTAATTCATTTTCAGCTACCGCATTACGATCTTTTCACTGTTACTAATGTTTTTCGTCTTTTTACCTGTGCAAATTGTGCTGTCACTGTACGTAGACCGCCATGCTGGTTTGGAAAGCGCTATCTCCTCCGCTACGTACGTCTCTTCCGCTGTGTACGCAGCGTAAGAAAGTATTTTTGTTTAAAATAGCGACGTTAAAGGTTAAAAAAGGTATTTTTGTTTAAAATAGCGACGTTAAAGGTTAAAAAAGGTATTTTTGTTTAAAATAGTGACGTTAAAGGTTTAAAGTATTTTTTGTAACTAAAACGGCAACAAACGATGACGACATAGGTGATAGCACGCCGTGTTCACGTAAAAAATTAATTAGTTTTTCACATCCCGAGTTGCAAAAACAAACCTTCAAAAACCTTTAACGTCGCTATTTTAAACAAAAATACCTTTTTTAACCTTTAACGTCACTATTTGAAACAAAAATACCTTTTTTAACCTGCGTACGCAGCGGTAGAGACGGTGTCAGATCAGAGGAGATTACGCTTTCCAAATCAACATGGCGATGTAGCATGTGGACGCACAAATGACGGCTCAATTTCCACTAGTGAAAAGATGAAAAACATTGTTTACAAAATTAAAAACCATAATGCGGTACCTGAAAATGAATTAAGGAACATTAATTACACACACTGAATATGGTCAGTAAATTCTTTCATCTTTTTCTCGGAAAACCGTAAACGGCATAATTACCCAATCGTTTAATTCTAGTCTAGCTACATTGACTAGGGCCTAGCATAGTAGATGCTCGGCTGTTTCTAACGTCTATAGGAATGTCAGGAATCACCGACTTGTAAACATCAGGAATGATCGATCTAGCCTCTGAACTAGGGTACTAGGGCTAGGCTAGGCCTATCATTCAGCAAATTATTTATGCCCAGTAGGCCTATAGCCCTAGCCAATGATTCAATTTTTGTTTGGTAAGCATGCCTACATTTTGTTGCCAGTTATTGTATTGCTTTCCTTTCTCTCTCTGTGTGTGTAGGCCTTATATTTCTGTGAATGTCTTTCAATAATCATTCTAAATTTCCTAATTCATTTTGTTTTTCTATGCAATGTGGCTATGCAATGAGCTGTGGGCTGAATTATCAGGGAGCAATTATCTGATTGGTGTAGTCTTGCTTTGTTCAGTTAGGCCAACAAATTGGTTTGTTTTAAAATTTGAGGTTGTGTCCAAGACAGTAAGTAAGGGCAAGTGAATTTAGGTACCAATTACTTTTTGATGAATCCATAATTTAATTCCCAATAGTGTTGTAGGCAGTATTGTGCAACTTTTACATTCAATAAACACATAGGGCCTACAAACATAATTAGGCCTACCTAGAATGAGTAAACAAACATTGTAAAGCTGTCTGCGTATTGTTGTGATTGCTAGGCCTACCGCCTACGTGTCGCTACATATTTTCTCCTTTTCTGGTTTCAGGGGTTCATCTCAGACAACTCGGACTCCGCCAAGGTCCAAACATAAACCACAAGGAAGCTGATCATTTGCAGAACATCACCTCTGACCAGCACCTCCCTGCTCCAGAAAAATGCACCCCGGCCTACCTATTTAATTGTAAATTAGGGCCTATGTGTTTTACATTATCAATTCAGTTACCAAAACTCTTAGGCCTACAAAGGAGGACAATTTATATTCAATTATTGAAACGTAGGCTTACGTTACTTCCCCAAGGAAAGTTTGTGAGATATTGATATTACATATTTAATGGACAATATACCGGTACTGCTATTCTAATGAAGCCTAGCCTTAGATGTGTTTAAATTGATAAGACACTGTTATTTGTTATTATTAGGCTCTTATAGGATATGCCTACAGTTCCACTTTGTTACTAAAACATCATGTGGTAACACAATTGAATAAAAAACCGCTTATCAAATTGATATTTTCATTTTTGGTGTTGTGTACCCTAAACATGACTCTTGTTTCCAACTTAACTGAATAATTATTGTGATTTACCTATCCATATTATGCAGGCCTACTTGTCTTACTCTATTGGGCAAAAAACTTGCTTTATTCCTGATTTCCTGCATAATTTTAATATGAACATACTGGTAAGTTTCATTCACAAATTGATTATTGATTTCACTTGGAAACAACTTGTTTTGTATGTTAATTTCACTATTTTTTCACTGTTCTTTAAAAGAAGAATTTAATTACTTTTGTAATTAAATTTCCCTACTAAAGAATAGTGCAAAGTTAGAAAGTGTTTAATTAACATGCAATTTTAAGTTCTTTATTTGTGTATTTCTCTATTGTATTGTCATTATTATCTAATAGTATTGGTTATGTATGTTCATATTTTTTTATTATGTAGATTTGAATAAATCAAGTTATTTGCAGCAATGGAGTGAGATAAGTAAGTGCATTACAAGAAAAATCAAAGTTCACAATCAATTTGAATGTCCCTCCCATTTCCCCCTCCACTTCTAGTTAGTTAACTGACCACCCGACAGATGGCGCTAGTAGTGGCAAAGACTTCCCTAGCCCGACCTATCGCAGTTGCGCATCCTAACCGACAGGTTATTTATACTACCATCTTTGGTCAAGAGTGTCACAACAGCTGACAACTTCATGTCAAGAATACGAAGGGAAATATATAAGTATTAAATATCACTCTCTGTACAGATTAAAACATCAAATCAAATGGTGGATGTGGCAATTAATGTATCGGGGACGATGGATCCCACACCCCCCACTAAAAGGTAACATTTATTTTGACAGCTTTGTGCTGTGGGCGAACAGGCCTAATGATTTCTAGGTTAGGCATAAAAACGTCATCTGTGTCGCGTTGTCGAGAATTCCATTGATATCTTGAATAAAAACATTAATCGGTTACCTACGACCTATGTGCTTTTTATTCTAATTAGATGTTTGCTTGGCCTAGAGACTAAATTATAACACACTAGTGCTTTGTCATTGTTCTTATGATTAGTACTAAAACCGTAGCCCAACCATATGCCCTGGATGTAATCATTGCATAGGTAGGCCTACCCTGGGCTAGAAGCATTAAATATCACTATCCTACAGTTTACAACATCAAATCAAATGGCGGATGTGACAACTGATGTATCGGGGACAATGGATCCAGCACCACCAACGAAACGGTAGGCTAGCATTTTATTTGTGAGTTCGGTGAGGCCGCGTTCACACTAATTGGTTTAGTTATAAGGAGATCAGACATACGTGTTAAATTGTTTACGTTTTAGTCTTAAGAAATTGTTATAACAAAAACTAAATTCTTACGACGGACCAATCAGACATCAATAATCTTTAGGACGACCAATGAAAAGGAGTAACTTCATTATGACAGGCCACTGAAACATTACTAACCAATCAGGATATCGGATTTCTTATAACACTTAACAATTTCTTAAGACTAAAACAAAGTTGAGTGAACACGGCCTGAGCGAATAATAATTCCTAGGCCTAGGTCAGGCATCAACGTCATCCGTGTCGCGTTGTCGAGAATTCCATTGATATCTTGAATAAAAACATTAATTGTCTACCTACGACCTATGTAGGCCTACTTATTATTCTAGTTGATGTTTGGTTGGCCTAGACTTAATTATAATACACAACCGGTAGTGCTTTGTCATTGTTCTTATGATTAGGACTAAAATTGTAGCCCAGCCATAGGCCTATGCCCTGGGTGTAATCATTAAGTAGACCAAACGACTTACGGCTTCCAAGACTTGGTAAATATGGGCTCTCTAGGCTATGGCATCTATCACTATCACTAATTTGAATGGAAACTTGGTACCGGTACCTAATGCCTAAGTGAATTAGACAACATAGGCCCTAGGTCACGTTCCGTTACCTGCTGGAAGCAGGTATGCCAGCATGTGTACTGAGCGTTGCATAAACTAGGAAGCTTCGCAAACGCTTTTTTTTAGTCGCGTTGATGGATGAGCTTTTTTTTAAAGTTTTTAGTTTGCGTGGGATATCTTTACTTTTGCAAGTGCTTTGCTTTGCTGCCTACGCATTGTAGGTTATGACGTTTTCCATTGGCATGCACTCGGCAAGTGCAGAGATGTCATTGTTGTCAACCTCCACTAGGATAACATAAAAAAAACTGAACAAATGAAAAGACAAGTGGCAATCCAGTGCGCACTAGGGCGACCTGAGTGCGGCCAATGGAAAACACCATTAGTTAGTTAGTTATTGGGGTTTTAGGGCACAAAACAGTTAAGTTATCAGTGCGCATGCATTGTAGGTGATTGTTGTCAAGTTTCTATTGTTACCTGTCAATTGGTATTAGGCCCTATTTTCTGTAAAAAAACTTAAATTAAAAGCTTTATTTCTATGGATTCTGGCTAACTTTTTCAACTTTTTCTTTCCAAAGGTACTACATCACCATAACCTTAATGTCCTTGTATAATACGAATGTTGTAGCCCCACCCGTTTGGTCAGAATCGGCCCAAATGGCACGAAAATATCGCACTAAAAATCGAAAAAAATCGTAAAAGTATGATATTCATGAGAAATATTTCTTCGATTGTACCGGTACCCAAAACCAATACACCTCTAAGTTTAGAGATTTCGAAAGTCCCCTCCAATTTGCATCAAGATCGGATATGCCGTTTGCCTGGTAGACAGCTAACAAACAGACAGAAAAAACAAACAAAAAAAAAAACACCCGAGCTCAATTTTTTGGGGTCAGTGAAATTGAAGTCTTTGCTTCGCTCATCCAATTACTAGTCCAGCGCTAGCTATGCGTTGTATAAATTGTTGTGGGCGTACTGGAGAGTGCTGGCCAGCACTGCGCCCAGTAGAGTCAGCAGGTAACGAAATGCAGCCATTGAGTAGGCAACGCCATAATCATTACCAGGGCTACATCTCTACCATTGTCCTGGTAGTCTCATGTCTATTCACTTACAATGAGTAGGCCTATGACTGCCTAACCAGTACAGCTAATGAGTTTACTTTAGGCTAGGGTGACGTTAATTAAAAAAATAAAACCCGGGACATCTCGAGATTTCGACCAATATGGAGTTGCGTAGGCTATAAGGGTCTGGTGCAGAGCCCCAGCTGCCAGAGGGCCAAATAAATCGGGATATTTCTGTCCTCAAGATAGCTTTTAGAGCGATCTGAGCACGGAAGGCACGAAATACTTAGTATTGCAATAATTGCCAAGGAAACTTATTTTTAGACTAGATGGAACTGAATTGGTTGTTTTAACTTTTGAAAACTTCAAAGTGACGCGTCGTATTAGGCCTACTACATGTAGGCCCCTATGGGTACATATTGACTTAGTATTACAAAATAAAAACAAGATAGTAGTATTTGGAAATGCGAAAAAATTACGATAAAATTAATAAAAACTGCCCCATGAATGAAAACCAGGACAACTACCAGTCCCGGGTGAACTCTGGAGACACGTAGGCCTACCTGAAAACCAGGACGTCTGGTCACCCTACTTTAGGCCCAGTTCCCACACCATCGTGAGGAATTGTTGTTATCACTAGGGCACATCGCAAACACTTTCCAGTCACGTTGATAGATGGACGTTTTAGGAATTCAATTTGCAAACCCAGGGTCTTGTGAAAACCCCTAATAGCGACGTTGCACAAGGGGTAGGGGAACTTCCTCCTTGTTCAGTAACTGACGTCAAGTTATTGTTGCAAATCTGATGGTTTTATGATTTAAGATAGCCTACCCTACTTTCTTTAGAACTTAGTAGGCAGCCTACAGGGGTGAAAATTTAAAATATAAATTTAGTTTGATTTGACTTGACTTCCAATGAGGAACTATGGGGTAAACTACACCTGCCTCGGAGAACCCACCAGACTCTACTCTCTCAGTGACGAGTAAGAATTGTAGCTGGCAGAACAAACACTGGTGAGATAGGCCTACTCATTTCTTGCTGGGCCAAACGGGAGTGGATGTTCTCCCAAACTCTGGCTAAGTCAGTACCGTAGAAATATTCAAAAGTTTGTTAAAAAGGGGTAGAGTCGGTGACCGCTCTGCCCTGAAACACACATATACCGCTGCCTAGAGCAGATGGAGGGTTCAAGAGCTAGTGTAACGGCTTCGTTCTGGAGAAAAAAATTCGGAATGTTTTTTTTTTCGATCTTTTTTTTTGTATTTTTGTGTGTTTCTGTTTGTTAACACGATTCCAGCTAAACTGATACTCCAATTGCGATGAAATTTTCTGGAGGCCTTCGAAATCTCTGAACTTAGAACTGCCACTATTTTGAGCGCAATCGAAAAATTATTTCTCATGAAAATCGCTGTTTTACGATTTTATTTTTATTTTTAAAGACTTTCTTTGACTTATAACACCTCTACTTGAGTTCATATCAAGTAGCCCTCCTCTCAAAGGAAATAGTTGGTATTGTTGGAGACCATATACTGTCAATCGTGTCTTCCACTTACCAACCCTTGTTGTACCGGTCACTCCAAACTGCATGGACCTTCTATTGCTTTGTTTGTTTGTTTGTTTGTTTGTTTTTCTTGGAAATTAAACATAATAACCATTCACTCAGGTGGCGCAACGCGCGACATGGGCACAGGCACAGCTGACACATATTTTGAGTGTATTTAGAAATGATGGATCAACCCTTCTCTCCGTTAGGAGAATCCGACAACATAAATTGACGTTTACAACGTTGCACAAAGAAAGCATAGAAATAAGTTGCTCTTTGAGAGGAAGGCTTCTTGATTTGACCGAGACTTTACATGCTTTTTTCGATTGTGATGAATTTTTCACAGAACCTAAATTTTATGAAAATTAATATATATTCACGTTAAATTTGAGCGCAATCAAAAACTTATTTCTTATGAAAATCGCAATTTTACGATTTTTTTTTATTTTTAAAACATTTGTTCAACTTATTACATCTTGTATGCTTTATCCGATTGCAATTTTTTTTTTTACAGAACCTTAATTTTATGAATTATACCGGTAATATATTGGTGTGAAATTTGAGCGCAATCGAAAAATAATTTCTTATAAAAATCGCAATTTCACGCTTTTTATTGTTTAAAAAAAATTACGCTCATCCAACAACGCGCCTGAAAAAGCTTTTGAAAAGCTTCCTAGTTATAATATATTTCTATTTTTACATTGTGTTTAGTACAATACAGCAGACATCAATTGTTTCAAAATGTATATGTCAATAAAATTCTATCTAGCCAACTAGGCTGGCACTTTCTGCCTAGAACTACCTCAAGGTCTGGTGAATGTCCTCTCAGCCAGACACACTTTACACAAAACTGCTGACTGAGGACATTCCATAACAGTGAAGTAATACAGAGGAAGCGAGCTTGTTTCACAACTTAATTGGGCCTGAACAATCAAACCTATCTTCTATAGTCCGAGTGAAATACAGGCCACTCTGCAATTACAAAATATAATTACAAAATACCACAACACTCTACACAGTTTCCTGTCGTCATTGTTAACATTTCGTTCTAGTAGGCCTACGTGTTATGTAAAGACAAGAGCAAGCGTGAACCATGTCTGCCTCCAACAATGCCAGGCGACCAATAAAGAAAGATAAAAAAGGAACACTCTTTATGAAAGTTCTTTTTAAAATTGATTAAAATGATCTTTTAAAAGTTCCTTATCAAAAGGAATGTATGATTAAATGTTTAAAAGTTGTCAAAATCTATGCGAGACCGTATGACGGAACACACTCACAGTCTGATCTGATCCTTCATTCACGCATAATGTTGATGTTGATCCTGGCGTTGATCCGTGGGTGTTCGCACTGTCCAAACCACTGATTGCTATATTTCCTATTAACAAATATTGATCTTTGGTTGGTTATCGCTCATTCGTCAATTGCATCACAGCATCTACAGGGTTGGCTTGGTCGCTTTGTTTTAATGACCCCCATTAAAAATAAGTTATATGACTGAATGGGTAGAATCTAAAATACAAATTTATTTTGAGATGTTTGTAGGCTTTCACGCCCGTAGATGTCTTCTGTATGATCCTGGGCTCTTTCGTCAGTGTCGATGATGAGGCACTGCTCGACGTTTCGCCACACATGTTGGTGGCTTCTTCAAGAATGATTTTTCTGATTTCATTCTTGAAGAAGCCACCAACATGGGTGGCGAAACGTCGAGCAGTGCCTCATCATCGACACGACGAAACAGCCCAGGGATCATACAGAAGACACAAATTTATTTTATTTATTAATTTAACTTAACGTGTGGTAAGTGAACGTGATCGCTCGCAGCGCTCTCTTTCCATCATACAGACTCCCATTCTAATAAATATAAATTTTGCTTGTGATGTGTTCCAGTTTCTTTGCGATGCCGACAAACCTCGCTCTGTCGGCGCCGGTTGCGCGCGAGTGGTTCACTCAGCGACGGCAGCTGATTCGACCCTGGACGGTGTTCGCCACGACGTCCAACTTCCGAGCGCCCAACAGCTTACCTCGACTCAGCAACCGGGTGATGCGGAACATAGAATACTTCCAGAGCAACTACCTGTTCGTGTTCCTGGGACTCATTGCGTATTGTCTGTGAGTTGGTACTTGGTAGTAGCGTCGAAGAGTTGATTGTGATTGGTCGGTTTCAGAAATAGATGGCAGGTATCATAACGAGTATCAGAATTACATATAAACCTAGCTGTGGAATATAATTAATGTTTCACAATGCCAATTCTAACATTTTCTTTTGAAATAACCAAGTAATAAGAATGTAGTATAGCGGGCGTTACACTAGGAAGCTAGAAAAGTAAAACAGAAAAAGTGAAGATAAAAAGAACTTTTCAAAGCCTTCACACATGACACTTCTGAACAAAAAGAATTGTGCCGCCACCTCTTGGCCTTCCTGCAAAACTATTGTGCGCTGTTGTGTCAAGAGTGTGTACTAAGGTACGATGATGTTTTCTTACGGCGATTTCCGCATCTTCTTCATCGGAACTAAAATCCATTCTTGACTTAGCGGTAATGAAAGTTTGACAGAATGAGTGACATCAGCTGTGTGTTTTTGTTATTTACCACCGCCACGTTTATGTTCACATCTCCGGGAAAGGCAGAGGGACGTCTTTATACCTGTCGACTTATTCCCAAACTTGTAGTGCATGGCAACATTACCAACCAATCACGATCAACTGTTCAAGGCTATTTTACTTTTCTCTTAAACTAGGAAAACGCTTAAGTCAGTGGATGAGCTTTTTGGTAAGTTTTAGTTTGCGTAGGACCACTTTTCTTTTGCAAGTGCTTTTTGAATGCATTGTAGGTGATTGTTGTCAAGTTTCTATTGTTACTTGTTAATTATTATTATTATTATTATTATTATAAATCTCAAAAAACTCATATTTAACCCTTTATTCTATGGATTCTGGCTAACTTTTTCAACTTTTTCTTCAGAAAGCAATCCATCACCAGTACCTTAATGCCCATGTAAAATATGAACGTTGTAGCCCTACCCGTTTGGTCAGAATCGGCCCAAATGTCACAAAAATATCGCACTTAAATCGAAAAAAATCGTAAAAGTACGATATTCATGAGAAATATTCTTTGATTGTACCCAAAAATGTGGCAAGTCTAAGTTCAAAGATTTCGAAGGACCCCTCAAATTTTCATCAAGATCGCATATGCGTTTACGCCGTAGAGAGCGAACAAACAGACAAAAATAAAATTTAAAAAAAAACTTTTGAGCTAATTTTTTTGGGGGGTCAGTGAAATTGAAGTCTTTGCTTCGCTCATCCAATTAGATTACCTAGCCTAGATTAGATTAAATTATTAAGTTCAGTTTTGAGTTCATCAACTCAGTTACCAAGCATTTACAACAATAACGACATATTCTGCACAAATGCAGTTCAATACTTGCCGAAACAAGTCCGACTAGTTCGGAAAGTTTTGTTTTACTTTTTACTTTACTTTTTACTTCTTTTTTAATGGGAAAACTCCCGTAAGCTACATGGTATCTCCAATACTAAAAAGTAATAAGTTACTTTTTCTCTTCACTTTTTCTTTTCACTTCCCAATGTAATGTCTGCATATGTGGAAAAGTCAGTTGAATCATCGTAAATGTGAATTAATGATTGATTGGTATTGATTTTAGAATATGATTCAAAAGAAGAAACTGGTTGATCATTACGAGTCAGGTGGCTTTGTTGACATGTGTGTTATTTACTTGCTTTAACTTTTGAAATCATATTTAGGTCTTCCCCAATGATACTGATGAGATAGTTAGTACTAAGGGTGGGGTCTGAATTATGGTCCAAGTCCAGGTGTAGGTCCAAGTCCAACTCAATGTAAAGTGCTATACTAGCCTACAGTAGAGCTACCTGCTGGGAAAAGTCAGCACTACCTAAAGTTAGGTTAGGTGTGAATTCGAGAGTCCTTTGTAAAGTATTTGTTTATTAAAAGTATTTGTACATCTACTAAAACCAATTAAATACGTGATAAAAACTAACAAAACTTAAATGTTTACATTTATTTAACAATGCATTCATTTATTGTTTCTCTCGTTGTCGCGGACGGCCATTTTGAATCGGACCTAAAACGAGTGTACACTTTCGAGTACTCGATCGAGTGGTCGACTTGGACCAAGAATGGACCTAGACTTAGACTTTTCAGACAGTACTTTACACGCCATCGGACAGATAATTAGTACCTAACACCGTTGTTAGACGTGGACTTGAATTTGGACCTAGACCTGGACCTGGACCTAGACTTTGAATAATTTTCAGACACACCCTTAGACTTAGGGAGCCTTAACTTCATAAGTCATTATTAGCCAAAGTTCTTATTCAAAAATGAAAATCAATATTATAATGACTGAAGTTATTTGTGACTGATAACTTTTTGAATAATATTAAATTAACAATAAAATTGGGCTACCTATCCTATTAAGCCTAAGCAAGAAGTACTGGTACGATAATATTTTTCACTTGCAATATCCGAAACTCGGGAAGTTTTCATACCATTTTCCGCAAACTGATGTATTCTAAAGAATTTCTTTATACTCGATTGTTGAATGAGAGTTTTCGATCTTAAACGGGTGGGATAGTATACACCTGTACACATTTTTTATGAGTGTACAAGTTTACTGTTTCCCTATAACCAATAACGTATGTTCAGGTAGTATTATGTTGTGTGCGACTGACCACTGGCTGTTCAAAACTTTGCGTCTGAGGTCTATCTACCCCTCGTTTATACTGTGATTACTGATACACACCAGGCAATCTCTCTAGGCTGGACACTACCTCCAAAAACATACATGAAGTGATGTAAACCGGAAATATTTATCGGAAATGTTTTTCCGGATTTTTTTTGAAGAGGCAGTTGCAGTGTACTCTTTATCATGGGGGCGTTTAGTTAAAAAAAACTGGCAGATTAGGGCTTAATTTGTTTAAAATGTCATCTTAATAAAAATAAAAATAAAAATAAATTTTTTGCTCTTTCATATAATATGACATTCAAAAAATATTTTAAAACTAGGCCCTACTTGTAATGTTGTACATCAGGAGCCAGGGCTATCCCAAATTATCTGCCAATCCTTCAAATTGCGGTTTTTATACCCTTTTAGACAGCCCTGGAGCCCAAAGTAACCATTTAATTTTTTTCCCAGAAATTTTTCCCCTAAAAAATGTCAACATACATGTGTAGTGTATACTAGCTCCAACAAAAGAATGCAGATGCTTTGTAGTTTGTAGGGTGGGGGTAATATGAATGGGCGGTAAATGGAGTGTCGCCTTTGTGTATGAAAGAGAAATATCTTCTACCAACGCAAGCAAAAATTATCTGTGCTAGATCACAGAGTTCCTCCGTGTGCAAGATTCACGCTGAGCTAGCGTGAATAGAGTTGACAAAGTTGTTATTTATTTGTTGTCTATTCTTGTCATCATACATTAAAAAACAACAAGAAACGGCGTCGACGCTAGCAAATATTTTGCTAAAATACTTAAAATCTGTTAAGAAACCTTGTGCCGCAAAGAGCCTCGCTAAAGCTCGTAAAACTAACACGGCACATGTGCTCCTTGCACAGGGAAAGGGAAAATGACTCACTCGGCAGTCTTTGAGAGCGGGCGGCAGGTCGTTCCATGGGTTAACAACCCGGATGTTGGGGAAACAATTCCGAGCTATCTGCATTCTTTTGTTGGGACCACTATACACGTGTTGATGGCCAAGAGTGTGCATGTTAACGGAAAGTAAACGGATTTGCCCATCCTTGCGACAATGTTCTGATAGTTGTGTGTGTGTTACAGAATCACGAGCCCGCTACTCCTGATAGTGGTTGCCGCCAGTCTGGGCGGCTGCTACATCCTCTCGCTGAAGAACGCCGAGCGGAAGCTGACGGTGTTTGGCAAGGAGCTTACGTTGGCCCAGCAGTACGGGATGGTGGGACTGTGCTCAATGCCTCTGTATTACTGGGCGGGGGCCGGACAGGCGGTCTTCTGGGTCTTAGGTACGTACGTTAGAAGAATATTGATGTAGGTAGGTACATACATTTTCAGAAGCCTTTTGACCCAGATATTAGTGTTGCGCAAACCCACTAATTTTTTTTCTCAATTTGGATATTTTCGATTACGCTCAAATTTCACACGAATTTATTTTAATTCATAAAATTAAGGTTCTGTAAAAAAATCATTACAATCGGATGAAGCATGTAGGTGTTATGAGTCGAAGAAAGTTTTTAAAAATCGAAAAAAAATCGTAAAATTGCGTTTTTTATGAGAAAAAATTTCCCGATTGCGCTCAAAAACGTGGCAGTTCTAAGTTCAGAGATTTCGAAGGCCTCCATGAAATTTCATCGCAATCGGAGTATCGGTTTAGCCGGAATCGTGTTAACAGACACACAAAAATACAGAAAGAAAGAAAGAAAAAAAAAAAAACATTCCGGATTTTTTTCTCCAGTGTAGTGAAATGGAAGAAAGGTGACCGTAAGAAATGTGAAAATTATAGAGGGGTGACATTAATGTGTCAGTGTGCAAAAATTTATGAGAAAGTTATAGAACTAAGACTGAAGGAGGTATATGACACAGATCTAAGAGAAGAACAATATGGGTTCAGAAGTGGACGGTCTACTATTGATCCCATATTTGCTATAAGACAGACAATGGAGGGGAGATGGCAAAATGGGAAAGAAATGCACATTGTGTTTTTGGATCTGGAGAAGGCATACGATCGCCTGCCTAGAGAGAAAGTATGGGAGTGTCTAGAGATAAAAGGAGTGGGAAGAGGTTTAATAGACAGGATACAAAGTACATATCAAAGGAGTGAAAGTTGTGTACAGACAGATATGGGTAGGTCAGAATGGTTTCAAGTGAATGAGGGCTTGCGACAAGGTAGTGTGGTATCTCCAACACTCTTTACTGTTGTAATGGATGAAATTATAAGAAGAGTGGAACCAAATACAGATGGAAGGGACACAAGAACATTAGTGTTTGCGGACGATGTGTTGATTTGGGGTGAGAGTGCCAGAGAAGTGCAGGAGAAGGTGGACAGATGGAACGAAGTTACTACAGAGTTTGGTCTAAAAATCAATCAGAAAAAGAGTGAATGTTTGCGTATGCAAAAGAAGACAAAGGGCAGGCCTAGAGACATAGAAAATATTGTACTACGTGGAGAAGTCTTAGAAGAAAAAGAAGAATTTAAATATTTGGGAAGTATATTGACAAAAGATGCAAAAGTGTGTAGGGAAGTGTCATCTAGAGTGCAAAAAGCAGAAGGGTTTTATCAATTGGTGAGAAAGTTACTATGGAATGAGTTGTTCCCACAAAAATGTAAAATTTTGCTGTATAAGGCATATTTTGTACCTATATTAACATATGGGGCAGTAACATGGGCAGTGGGAACAAAAGAAGAGAGTCAGCTGGAAGCAGCAGAAATGAAGTTTTTAAGAAGTATAAAGGGAGTTACAAAGATGGACAAGATAAGAAGTAATGAAATAAGGAAAGAACTGGGACTGGAGAGATTGAAGTTTAAGCTAGAAAGAGAATGTCTAAGATGGTTTGGACATATGAAAAGAATGGGCAGGGAGAGGATTCCAAGACGAGAATTTGAAGCGGCAGAGGAGGGGAAAAGAAGAGTAGGAAGGCCAAGAGAAAAATGGGAAAGATTAATTCAAGAAGACGTTGGAAAACGGAATGAAGTGTGGGAGCATGTGGCAAGAGTAAAGCTGTGGGAGGACAGAAGAGAGTGGAGTAAATTGGTGGAGAAGAAGGAGTTGGATGATGTGGAAGAAACACTAAGTCTGGCAAGCTTAGTATCTACAGTTTCATGCCCTTGATAATGGTGGAAAACCACCACTCAACCCGACATAGTTGGAACTGAGTTATGATGATTAAAATTATTGGATAGTCGGAAAACACTCCCGTAGGTAGAATTGTTAATATTTAATACCACTAATTTTACTTCGAACTCGAACTTTCATAATTTTGAAAATCGAACTTCAAAATAATTTTAAACCCGACCAAACTGGAACCAAACTTAAAGGGAAAAACAGTTATAATAGGTAAAATAGTGATAAGTCTGGACCGGCACCTCCACCGAAATAGAAAGTAATTTCTGGACCGGCACATCCACCATCCAATTTTTATATTTTTAAATTTGTACCTGTAAACTGAGAACCAATTATACATAACTGTAGTTCATTGTTGTGTCTGCATTTATGTAATTAGATTTATCATTTATTTAGTTGTCCTCCTTTGTAATCAGTTTTTTAACGGAATAGGATCGACGTTAAATAAATAAATAAAAAGTGGTGTTTATAATATTCAGAAGATGGATCATTCACCATTAGTAACACTACTCTAATTGCAGCCGGAAGTGATTCATGTATTAATGTATAATTTTTTTTTAATGGTTGTGAAGGATCATCTAATATTGTGCGTCTAATTTTCCCGCAATACCGTATTCACTGACTCACAGACCACCTTTGAATAATTCATATCATTCTAATTTTGTTTTATAGTTTAAGACTTTAAGTAGTACTATTAATACTAGGAAAACGCTTAAGTCCCGCCGCGTTGTTGGATGAGCGTAATTGGTGCATTGAGCTGCCACGTGTTATGCGGATTTTCTGTTGTTCTGTGAAAAAATCAGAACTTTGTTGAAGATTCTTTTTAAATTAAATTAAATGAAATAAAAAATTAACTTAAATTTTTTTAATTAATCGTAATTTAAAAAAAGGAAAAAATCGTAATATTGAAATTTTCGTAAGAAATAATTATTCGATTGCGCAAAAATTTTACACGAATATATAAATTCATAAAATTAAGGTTCTGTGAAAAAATCATTATAATCGGATAAAGCATGTAGGTGTTATAAGCCGAAGAATTTTTTAAAAAATCGAAAAAAATCGTAAAATTGCGATTTTCATGAGAAATAATTTTTCGATTGCGCTCAAAAACGTGGCAGTTCTTACTTCAGAGATTTCGAAGGCCTCCATAAAATTTCATTGCAATCGGAGTATCGGTTTAGCCGGAATCGTGTTAACAGACAGACAAAAATACAAAAAAAAGAAAGAAAAAAAAAAAACATTCCGGATTTTTTTCTCCAGTGTAGTGAAATGGAATCTTCGCTTCGCTCGCTACGCTCATCCAATAATGATTAACACTGTACCAGATACCTACAGTTGAACTTCTGTGGGGAGCGGTACCTGCATAACTTGCATGCTTCGATTGACCAACCTGTATCAATCAATGTATCGCTCTATCATATTTAAATAAAATTCACAAATGGCCGCACCCCTATTTTTACCACTAAAACTTTTAACTGCACTGTTATTTATTATAACTAGGAAAACGCTAAAGTCCCGCCGCGTTGATGGACGAGCTTTTAAAAATGTTTAGTTTGCATGGGATATCTTTACTTTGCAAGTTCTTTGTTTTGCTGCCTACGCAATACGCATTGTAGCTGATTGTTGTCAAGTTTCTTTTGTTACCTGTCAATTGGTATTATTTTCCGTAAAAAACTTATATTAAAAGCTTTATTTCTATAGATTTTGGCTAACTATTTAAACTTTTTCTTTTAAAAGGTACTACATCACCATAACCTTAATGTCCATGTATAATATGAACGTTGTAGCCCCACCAGTTTGGTCAGAATTGGCCCAAATGGCACGAAAATATCGCACAAAAAATCAAAAAACTTATATTAAAAGCTTTATTTCTATGGATTCTGGCTAACTTTTTCAACTTTTCTTTCAAAAGGTACTACATCACCATAACCTTAATGTCCATGTATAATATGAACATTGTAGCCCCACACGTTTGGTCAGAATTAACCCAAATGTCACGAAAATATCGCACTAAAAATCGAAAAAAATCGTAAAAGTACGATATTCATGAGAAATATTTCTTCGATTGTACCCAAAAACAATACACCTCTAAGTTCAGAGATTTAGAAGGTCCTGTCAAATTTTCATCAAGATCGGATATGCCGTTTGCCTGGTAGAGAGTTAACAAACAGACAAAAAAACAAAAAAAAAAAAAAAAAAAAAAACAAAAAAAAAAACACCCGAGCTAAATTTTTTGGGGGTCAGTGAAATTGAAGTCTTCGCTTCGCTCATCCAATAATAATAGTTAGGCGTACAATAGTTTTATTTCCATAGCTTAAGACCAGGTATAGGTGAACCAACTTTCCAAAATTGGATTTTCATATTTTTGTATATTTGGTATTATTCTATAATCTATAACAATTTCTGAGTGTAAAAAACTTAATTTCATTGAAATCCGACTATCCATTAAGCTTAGATTCAGATTCAGATTCAGATTTTATTCACCAACTAGACAGGTACATGGCACACTGTATGGGCATCGTCAATGTGTGTATGTTACATTAATACAAAATTACACAACAATATATTTAAACAATGTAGGTACAATATAAAGCTTAGTATTTAAAACAGTAATATTTAAAACAATAAAATACTTCTAATACCAGGTGTAATATATTTTTTAAAGTTGTATTGTTGCTTGTTGATAGCCATGGCAAGGCAACTACACTTTGTAATAAGCATGTTTCAACTTTAAACCTGTTTTTCTCAGAATAATATAATTTTGACATACTGTACATGTACCTACCTGTTTCTCTTACACCACTTGATCGATTTGCCTTAAATTTTCAGGTTATGTTAAATGTGGTACAAAACACAACCACTATCAAAATAAACTTGATTAATTTATTATTTTTGTGATAGGGCCTATCAATATTATATATTAAAAAATTTCAAAATTTGAACTTTTGAATGTTTTTATGATTTTTTAATTGCACAAATTTTTCATGTTGGGGGTTAATTTTGATAGGACTCATGAAGAACGTGTTCCTAAACACACCCTCAAAGTTGTAGCCAAATTTATCGAATAGTTTGGGTAAAACTAAAAAGTAAAAAAGGTACATGAAGTTAGCTAAATTAGCTATCTTGTAACTGTGATTTTACACGAATTTGTCTATATTTTAGATCCATAAATTTGAGAAAATTGGCGTTTTGGTATATTTCTTAAATCAGCTGTAACCTGCTAACTTTTGTTATTCCACATAGATACAAGAGTGGCGTACCAATCTAAAACGGCTCTTTATAACACCGTGTCTTGAATCTGTGCACAAAATAATATACTCTCAAACACGCAAAAATATGGAAAAATATGGATGGAACCTAGGCCTAGCTCGAAAAATACCAAATTTGACAAAAAAAAACTGGTAATGGTCGACCCAATAATTTTTCTATTAATTTCTAAATTAATTCCATATATTTTTTTTAGTTGAGCTGGTGAATAGGAACCCCAAAATACAGCTTGCAAATTGCCATGGCTCTTGTCATGGGCTTATTAACTAGGTAGTACCTATGAATTTGATTTAGTATTAATATGAAGACTACTCTTTATTATATCTCAAAGACTTCTCACAAGTGAGAGGGAATGTATTTTGTTCAGGTACCTTCCTACTTAATTTCTTGTGTTCTGCCGACACGAAATAACAAAACAGTGCATGTGTTGGTGCTGGCATCAGCAGAGATACGAACTAATGGAAAGTGGGTAGGTGGATTGTGAACAGATAATATTCAACGTAGGAAATATATACTATAGTAACTTGAAGAAAATAACATTAGATGGTTGGTTAACCTGTCGGCGTTCGATTACGTTTTCAGTGGCTGCAATGCATATTTCCACGGAATGATTTATGTTTCTGTAAAGCCTGCATTAGATGGTTCAGTGGTTCGTCCAAGTTTCCTTGAATTCAAGGACAAAACAATCATGTAAAGATAATAAAATAATAAATCATCCTTCAGATTGATTATGTTTTGTCCATGAATTCAAGGAAACTTGAACAAACCATTGAACCGTCTATGCAGGCTTAAAATATGATATTGAAGGCTATATTCCATTTAGGTGTTGCTAGCTGTGTGCACAAAATACAATAGAACATCACAATACTGATCTCAATTAGGTAATTTCTCACGCGCAAGGATAGCATGTGTAGATTCTATCCTATACCGCGTTACCTGTGTTCGCCGCCAGAGTGGACATGGAGCGCTCTATACTAGCATAAATACAGTAATTGTTTGTGAACGGTCCTCGTCTTGTTTCCAGGTGCGTCGTGGTTCCTGATAACGCTTCACGCAGCGTGTTACAACATCGACGCCGTTCTCAGTCAGGAGGAAGACCGGTTCGACCTAACAATGGAGGAAGTATAAGCTGCGTACACACAATCTCATTTTGTCTATGTATTTTTATTGAAATGTAACATATTGTAACAATACGTATTAATTATTGAATATATTATATTTGTATTCGTATTAAAAGATGAATATTTTATGGAGACATGTTCTCTGGGTCAAATGAAATTTGCTGTTTATTTGTTGTAAAGTTTCCAATCAACCGATCCAAGATTTTTATTTACCGGATTGCAAGTCTACCACCTTCTTTGACATATATTTGCAGTTCAAAAAGGCACCCGGCCTGGAATCGATGGCAAACTTATGAGTATTTACATGCTGCACTCTTTTGTTAAGGCTATTCCAGAGCACTCGTACAGATATTTTGGAAGTCAAAGGAAAATGCATGAAAGTTAGTTGAATGAAAGAGTATCTTGAATAAAAAAGAGAAAATTTTTTTTTTTTAGGAGACAAAGCTCCATTTTGGCCATTATGCAAACTTTGGGTCAATTAGAAAATGAGAGTTCTAGGTGCAATATTTAATTTTAAGCTATGATTTTCTTTTCTTTGTTTCAACACACCTTTGTCTCCGTACTGAGTATATAAGGGAAAATAATTTTCTGAACTTATGGTTGAGGTGCGATTTGTCGTATGGTACAAATAAGAGTTTTGAACCGGTGGACGAAAAAATCGTACATCAAACGTTATTTCTCAAAATTATTTTCCCTTGTATACTCAGTACGGAGACAAAGGTGTGTTGAAATAAAACAAAAATTATAGTTTAAAATTAAGTTTTGCACCTGAACTCTCATTTAATTGACCCAAAATTTGCATATGGCCAATATGGAGCTTTTGTCCCATCCAAAACAAGTTTTTTATTTTTTATTCAAGTTCCTCTTTCATTCAACCAACTTCAGCTATTTTCCTTTGACTTTCAAAATATCGGTAAGAGTGCTGTGGAATAGCCTTAGGCTGTGTGTCATCCGTTCTTCACTCAATACACATTCCACGGTATATATTATTTTTTCTAGTCATTACTCAATTCTTACACATTTTTAATATATAGCATTACTTCGAGAATTTTCTGCTCTTTCTTGTGAAATAAATATTTTTTGTGTAAAACATATAATGCGACACGCAGCCTTAAATGAACTTTAAATCAGTGGTCGGCTTGCAATCCAGTAAATACGGCATTAACCGTATTTAATAGAATAAAGGCCTGATCGAGTAAGGGCCGCACCCTTTGACCGGTATAATTTACAATAGTTAGTAGAAGTAGGGTGTGAATACTATTAGCTTCACATAATGGCCGCACACCACATTTTAAACTTGTTAATTTTAAATATACCAGAGGTCTATACTTGCATAAGTACAGTAGGTCTTACCCAACAACAATACTAGAGGAAACGTGCATTTAATTATCTAAAAGTATGTTTTGTAACATTGCACCAATATAATAGGGCAATGCCAAGCTGATTTTGCCCGGATTCTCAGTCCGGATCGCATGATTGGGGTTTGGTTCCTCTTTACATTGTGGTTCCAGTGGAACTTACACATGGCAGTGACTAACGTCGATTGTTCTGCACTCTGGTGGGAGATTAGTTTGACCATTGTCCTATTGTTGTATATCGTTCAAATTAGGGAAATGTGATTTTTATACCGTTCAAAATACTATTATGTTTTGTAGCATAGATTTGCAAGGCGCAAAGAAACAGCCGCCGCTACGTTGGATGGGTTGTGACGCCTTGCGATGGTAGGCTGCAGCCGTGCGCAAACTGAGCACTGCACTAAGCTGTGCCAAGACCAATAGATGTAAATATGCACACTACATGCCCTGAAACCAGTTGTTAGTGGTCTGCGTACAGAGCGACCAATCAGAATACGTCATAGAGCCAGTCAACACGCGATTTGAATAAATGTTGTTTATCGTTCGCCCATATCTCCCTTGAGTAAGTCATATTAAAAGCAAAGCTATTCCTATTACAGTATTTGCCTAAATGGTTGGGATAATTGAACAAGGGGAAACAAATAACCAAGTCCCGGAGTGGGGAAAGGACACAGAAGGACGACAGATTAATTGGATGAGCGAAGCGAAGACTTCAATTCCACTGACTCCTCAAAAAATTTAGCTCTAATGTTTTCTTGTTTTGTTTTTTTTGTATTTTTGTCTGTTTTTTTGTTGTTGTTTTAGCAGGATTCCGGGCAAACGGCATAAGCGATCTTGATGAAAATGGTAGGGGACCTTCGAAATCTCTAAACTTAGAATTGTATTGTATTTTGGGTACAACCGAAGAAATATTTCTCATGAATATCGTACTTTTACGATTTTTTTCAATTTTTAGTGCGATATTTTCGTGTTATTTGGGCAGATTCCGACCAAACGGGTGGGGCTACAACCTTCATATTTTACATGGACATTAAGGTTATGGTCATGTAGTACCTTTTGAAAGAAAAAGTTGGAAAAATTAGCCAGAATCCATAGAAATAAAGCTTTTAATATAAGTTTTTTACGGTTTAGTGCGATATTTTCGTGCCATTTGGGCCGATTATGACCAAACGGGTGGGGCTACAACGTTCATATTATACATGGACATTAAGGTTACGGTGATGTAGTACCCTTTGAATGAAAAAGTTGAAAAAGTTTGCCAGAATCCATAGAAATAAAGCTTTTAATATAAGTTTTTGTACGGTAAATAATAACATTTGACAAGTAGGCCCTAACAATAGAAACTTGACAACAATCACCTACAATGCTTAGGCAGCAAAGCAAAACACTTACAAAAGTAAAGATATCCCACGCAAACTAAATACTTAAAAAAAGCTCATCCATCAACGCGGCGGGACTTAAGCGTTTTCCTAGTTTACAAATATTGGTTGGTCGCAGATAACACAAATAGGAGAGAAGACGAGTTGTCGATACGAGAACCTCGTGCGGCCTTCCTACAGTTACAATATTAGGCAGAGGAAGTAAACTATCCAGTATAGCTGGGGTCGGATAGGGTGTATGCAATAGACCATGTTCAGAGTTCACTGCGCATGCGCACAGAGAATTTTCATGCTAAATGTCGTATTATGCTTGGGATTGTGGCAAGACTCCACTGACTTGTGTTGGAAACGCAGTACTCCACACACCCAAGCATATGGAATTTGGCTTGTAAAAACTCTTTCTCTAGGGCTCCCATTCGTACCGATTTAGCCGGGACAGTCCCTTTTTTGAGGTGGTGTCCCGGTGTCCCGGCTACTTCTAGCCGCGACGCCTAATTGTCCCGTTTTTATTTAGAATGGCGAACGACAGCGCTATTTTTACGGTCTAGCATTTGAATCGCCGCGCCTGCAATGCAACTCTTCACCCCGACCACGTAGTGTACTCTATTATCTGTGCCCCGACCATGGCCAGTTACCAACCACTCACCAAAAACGAACTATAAAGATTCAAGCGGTCAAGATTCAGGCTGCCAACAGTCAGAAGAAAGTGTCATTTTACCGATAAACTATAGACAGATTTTCCTTTTTTGCGAAAAAGTAACAAGAATATTGAAGGGATTGTTGAGTGTACAATGTGTTGTGACTTTAATATATCTCCTAATTTTCGTAACATTTTCAGGAATAGGCGCGTAGGAAGGGGGGGGGGGATGGGGGAATTACCCCCACTTTTTACCGTGACCCCCCCCCCCCACTTCAGAAGAGCAATGACCAACAATTTCTCATTGTTGTTGAACGTGATCGCGAACGTAATGATGCATTTCAATGGTTGTAACATGATCTATATTGTCACTACCCCAATTTAAAAAAAAAATAGTTTTATAGTTTTTACTCCTAAAAAAATGCATTAATTTGGTATCGCATTCAGACCACTTATTTTTCCTAGAACGCACCAAACACACTCTAAAAACCTTATTTTCAAAATTTTCGCCTGCGGCGCTGTAGTTGGGGGGCAAAGCCCCCCAAACCCCCCGTGCTGGTCCCCTAAAATAGTTGTCCCGTTTTTGGGTTTTTGTATTATGGGAGCCCTATCTTTCTCCCATAATGCTTTGCACACACGATATAGAGGGCGGTGATATTGAAAATCAAATTGAGATAGCGCGTTAAACGCAAACTTCAAGACCCACCAGTGACCCTATGACGTTGCCGTAGCAATCACTGACCCTTCTAAGCATATTGTTACTTCTAATATTATCTGTTTTTACTTAAACAGTAGTACCCGGTAGTCATACTAAAAAAACTAAAAACTAAAAACCATTGCAGCTTGACGTCACAACTAACCAGAAGTAGACACAAGACAATATCAATCATATTCTTATTACGGTAGGTTGCTTGACCATGTAGTTATAAATAGTACCGTTGGTACTGGAGGAATAGCTCTGTGGTCGGCGGTGTACAAGTTGGCACTTACATCGGCAGACATTTTGATTGTTTACACTCAACTGACTCATGGTAACCAAGGTAACCTAGGCCTACCACAGTTCATAATAGCAAAAATTAACCTAATGTTCTTTTTTGTTGGTTTATTTGATTAATTAAGGACGCGTCAACCGTTAGGTCATAATGCACCACTCTAGCTTAAGGGGGTGGGGGTGGGGAGGAGGGGCCCATGCTGGTCAGAACCAGAAGGGTAAGAAGGGGGGTTTCTCACGTCACGGTCGTCATCGTCATCGTTCGTTGCGTCATCGTCATCGGGTGGTCATCAAGGGAAGGGGGCAAGGTCCCCGACGACGATTGCCAGAGCTCCCCTCTAGGTTCGGAGAGTAATATACTCCCCGCTTACTAGCTAATGTTTCCGAGGTGGACTTTTTCTCTTGAATCGCCTTTTAGAATTGGCCCAGAGCATTGCTCTAATGCTCTGGGCCAATTCTACCCCGGGCCCAGACGGGGCCTGATGGTACCTGATGGTAGTGGCCTAGCTTGTTCATAACAATCAAAATGGCCAACAGGCACAAACCGAAGTACACGATCGTGGACGTGCCGTTCCATTTGAGCTAGACCTCCCCATCCAGCTCTATGACTTGACAACTTGTTTCAAAGACCAATAAATTTTTTAACACTAGGCCGCTTCGCGACGCTTTTTTTAGTCGCGTTGATGGATGAGCTTTTTTAAAGTTTTTAGTTTAAATAAATAAATAAATAAAAAAATTTTATTTAGAGTCTGCCCACTCAGTTATATAACTGATTTTCAGTGGGGGACTTTAAATCAAAGCGACCAAGCCAACCCTGCAGGCCCCGACGCAATCGACGAGTGAGCGATAACCAACCAAAGATCGATATTTTAATAGAAAATATAGCAATCAGTGGTATGGACAGTGCGAACACCCGCGAATCAACGCCAGAATCAACAAGGCCGATTCAGAACAACTCTGAAATTTATTATGTGCTTCGTTGCTAGGACGGCTCCAAAGTCACCGTTTACAAACTCCTAAGACAAGAACTGATGGACTTAAGTCCAAATCAGAAGTTAAAAAACTTCTGACTTGAGCGGGAATCGAACCCTGGACCTTCTGCATTGGAAGCAGATACGCTAACAACAAGACCAACGAGCCACACACAAGACCAACGAGCCACACAAATAGACCAACGAGCCACACAAAACGTAACGTTTCCAATCAATAAGCGGATTATTGTAAGGGAAAGGAAGTACAAAGTACATGTTACATAAATATAATTACAAAATATATGACAACAAATGAAGGAAATTAATGGTTATGGTTAGCAAAGAATTAAATTTGTCTTTATTAATATTAACAATATATAGTAGGTTCTGTTATTCAATAAATTATATAACTATAGGCCTACTCCAGTTTCCAGACCAAGTCAGTCACCTGTTTTCTTGGGCACACAATGTTCATTACCATTGGTTTGCAGTTCACACCTGTAAAAATAGGAAATTAATAATTAATAATTATTACTAACTGTATGCACAAATAAAATCTTTTGTTCATAATTAACAACCGTGAAATCCTTCATTCAACTATAAATAAGTGCGTTTTACGTATATCTTGAATTAAACCTTGATCGCCCAACGTTTAATCAGGTTGCAGAGCAGCACATCCCTCTACGTCTTGTGCCAACATCTTCGTTGCCGGAAGTCCGTGACACAAGGTCAACGAACCTAAGGACAAAGTAACAAAACATAGGGTACTTGACGAATGAACAACTCAAATTAAGAGATCTTTGTATTTATTGAATATACAAACAGTTTGACATAAATTGTTTCCATGGTAATGATGATATATTTACAACCTATTCCACTTGACGTACCGCACGCAGGTACAAGAAACACATAATATGTACAGAGGGGTATTTTGTGACGTGGAACAAAATACACTTCGAGAATAATCATCAAGCATTATCTAAGAATATATATATATTACACAGTATTTCTCTCTCTAATGTCTAGATACTTATATATAAACCAGTTTAAACGTAATTCAACTTGGGAGTTTTCTTAAAGATGGTATCTTGACAAAAATATAGTTTTAAACAGAGTTCAATTAGTACAGTACTACCAATTGGTATATGATTCCATTGAGTAGTACTGGACCGGTGTTACAGAAATTACAAACTAAAAAGAAATACTCAAATCATGTTTTAATAAATCAATTATAAAGTAAATACTTTTGATAAATAACACTAACATATATACATCATAAAATAATATTTTTATAATAGTATGTTGTTTATACTGTCGTGTCGGTTGGTGAATAATATACAACGGTGCAGTTCAAAAGTGTAAAAAAATATATAGTATGCATGAATCTTCTTTTAAAAAGTGCAATTTAGAATTTAAATGTGCCGTTTAGATGAAAAAAGTTAATTCCAGTTAGCTGCTCAAGATTAATGCCGGGGTACTCAATGTTGATAAGAAACTTGTGTGAGTAGGATTTATAACAAGAAGTGGGCCTTGGGAAGAAGCGCTCTACTCGTAGCATGCATGCTACTTTCTATCTGTAGCGGAACCAGTAGCGCGCTACTTCATTACGAAGCATGGAGTGATACAATGGTGGGAGGGTAGAAAGAAATGGAAAAATTTGATTCCTAAACCCAAGCTGACCCTGCCAGAAGCAGGAAACGGCAATGGATGATGATAATGAGGATTGTGATGATGGAGTGAATGCACTACTTGTTAAGGTTGAGCACTACATAAAAACCTAAAAGTCGGCAACTGCAACTAATTTATACGTTCCGGTCGCAACAGGATTAGAACCCAGAACTTCCGGGATTAGAACCCAGGACTCCCGGGATCAGAGTCACAAGCTCGAGACTGTCGGTACAATAAATTATGGTATGTATCAGTATAAACAAATTAACAGTTTTTGGTTGAACTTGTTATCAAACTTACTGTACAAAAAGCTAGGCAGCATCTAAACAGAATGGACACTACTTGCAAAATTCCAAAAATAAGAAAAATTATGTTTGCCAATTTGGCATTCTTCGTTTTCTATGTAGGCCCTACGCACGCTTGCTTCATAACCGGCTCTATCTATCTTATTTACAGGTACGCCCGAATTATTAAGGGATGTCCCATGGTTGCCAAGGACTTTAATTTATCCACGTTATAGTAGTCATAAAAAAAAGCCCTTACCAGCCAGGGGCCGACTATGAATTCAAGCCTAAGTCAAGCTAACTTCTAGCAAAGTTGACAGTAACTGGTTAATATTGAAATAAATTATTTTCATAAACAAAAGGCGGTTTGTTTAAATTTTATTAAGAAGCATTAAAATAACTTGTTAATCCAGATTTAGGTTAAAAGTCCTTTTAAAGTGGGTTTGTCTACAGACTAGTTAACTGCATAAAAACAAAAAGTAAAAACCCTACGTACACGTACGTAGTATCTGATTACGGGTCAATGTTCTCTCGCTCACAAACACAAAAACAGAAGGTGAAGAACAAAGACCTGGTTTTCATGTCCTGTTGGAAATATATTATTACTGGTACGCCAAGTCACAATGAAACAAGACAATTACCATAAACTCTAGCTTACTCTTTAATATTACGTTATATGCAAATATACTATGTCCCTTAATATTAAGTATTTGAAATCTCTTTTTAAGTTAATGAAGAAAAACTTTGTACACTTATGTTCTCCTCTGCGTAGAAAGATTACACAGACGCTCCATGCGTCAAGCCGCGCAGACGCTCCGTGAGTGTCTAACCGCACGGGCGCTGCTTACGCGGCTGGATTAGTCTGCGTAGACGATGAACTGTTGGTTGTCGACGTCGGAAACTTCCACCTGGACAAACTGCGGTGCCTGGAGGGGCTGGGCGTGGATCGTGGGGACGTTTCGAGACATTTGGTTCCTTGACCTGAAATCATAGCGAGACAATTGTGTCAAGTGAGTTTGTAAACTTTGTAATTTAGAAGACCAAGACAGAGCGCATCTCTTTAGATGCGCCGCCCTCAAGAGTGACATTGACTCCCTGCCCGATGACCTGAGCAGGATAGAAAAGGAGGCAGTCTTATATTGGATAGCAAGACAAAAAAATGGCTAAAGAGGCCAACTTTGCAAAAGCAGGGGGAAAAAAAAGTTAGTTAATGGAGTTTAAGGACTACTTTCTTATTAGTGCCCGATCCCGATGGTTATTATTTTTTTCCCAAAAGAGAGGGGTGTAAAGGGGGGGGAGACGTAGGGGAACACGGGGAGGGCAGGCCTGTGCTGGTCAGAACAAGACACAGACAAGGGGAGGGCAAGGGGGCAGGTAGGTTGTGATGAAATCAGGCAAGGGGGGGCAGGGGTATGGGTTCCCCCATGTCGTAGTCGTCTTTGTCGTTGTTAAGGCCCCTTGAAATTAACATTAATTTTAGGGATGTGCGGGTAGTGGTTTTTGAACTCGGGTCGGGCTCGGGTCGGGTAATTGAAAGTACCCTCGGGCTCGGGTAATTGAAGAACCCTCGGGTCGGGCTCGGGTAGTGAAATTTTTTTTTATTCGTGAATTCATTTTTAAAAAAATTCCTACAAAACAGTTTTGCATTGGTTGCAGGTAGCCACTCTGGGCTGTGTTGACACAAAGTACTTCCAAATCGGCGTCTTATGAACTTTTGCTCGAGTAGGCCTAGGCCTAGGCCTAGTACAGTGAAACCCCGCTATTATCTTTTTCCTGCATCAATCGTTCGTTATTCTCGGAAATAATATCGTAACAATCGTTTTCTAATATTTCCGATACGAAAACCCCAAGAAAAACCGATGCGATCGCGTATTTTTCTCTTCCAGCCGACGAAATCATGCGTTTGTACCAGCCATGCATCTGACGAAATCACGCGTTTGCACCAGCCATTTCGGTCTGACTCCGCCCAACGCTCTGCTGCGCGCAACGATGCGCACTAGATCGGACTTCTAGATGAATTGCAACTTTGTTCTAGGCCTGCCGCCTCGCCTCCTAGGCATTAGACGATGTTTATTAGCGTTGTTTCTTTTTCACCATTCGCCCACGTACGTAATATTCAACTTGCTTTATGCCGTTATTAGCGTTGAATAACCAGAAGACGAGTAATGACGGTCAGTAGGGCCTATTACTCCAGCGGGGACAGCGCCGGAAGAGCCAAGGACACAGCATCATAGCATAGCCGCGCCCACGTCGTAGCGATTGGTCCGCTCCGACGTCAGCTGTTCGTTTGGCGTGTGAGCGGGAGGTTTAAAAGGAGCAGATTGGCGTTTCTTTATTACTTCTACCCGACCCGACTTTTTCGGGTAGGAATTGACGGCCCGACCCGAGGTCGGGTAATTTTACCTACCCGAAAATTACCCGTTTTTCTGGTACCCGCACATCCCTAATTAATTAAATAATTCACAAATGGTCGTAAAAACATTTTTTTTAAATAGTATTGCTATGATAAACACCTCATTTTTCTCCAAAGTATTTGCCAAAATGCCACATTTTTAATAGACCTACCATATTTTAGCATTAATAAATAAAAATAAAATTGGTCAATAACACTCAAAACGTACCAAAAGTTCCACAAAGAAACTCTAAACCCAATTTGGCCATATTTAGCATTATATTATAAACTAATTTCATTATCCGTGGTCCTCGTCATCAGAGAGGTAGTCAAAGGAAAGGGGAAAGTTCACCCGACAACATCTAATTTTTTTTATTTACCTTGTACACTTTCTGTACGGCCTAGGCATGTATTTAATTATGTGAACACTGGACAGACTTACTTGGCCTTGGCGTGTGTGAGTATGTGGGACTTGAGGTTGGTGGACAACACACTTACTTGGCCTTGGCGTGTGTGAGTATGTGGGACTTGAGGTTGGTGGACAACAGACTTACTTGGCCTTGGCGTGTGTGAGTATGTGGGACTTGAGGTTGGTGGACAACAGACTTACTTGGCCTTGGCGTGTGTGAGTATGTGGGACTTGAGGTTGGTGGACTGGGCGAACTTCTTGTTGCAGCCGTCGAACGGACAGACGTAAGGACGGTCTCCAGTGTGGATCCTCACGTGGGTTCGCAGGTTGAAGTCCAGAGAGAAACGTTTACCGCAACCCTCGAAGGTGCACTGGAAAACATCGGATAGAGACAAGGTTAAATTAATTGGATGAGCGTAGCGAGCAAAGCGAAGGTTCTATTTCACTACACTGGAGAAAAAAATTCAGAATGTTTTTTTTTCTTTCTTTTTTTCTTTTTCTTATTTTTGTATTTTTGTCTGTTTGTTAACACAATTCCCGCTAAACCGATACTTCAATTGCGATGAAATTTTCTGGAGGCTTTCGAAATTTCTGAACTTAGAACTGCCACGTTTTTGAGCGCAATCGAAAAATTATTTCTCATTAAAATCGCAATTTTACGATTTTTTTCCGATTTTTACAAAATTTCTACTTATAACACCTACATGATTTATCGGATTGTAATGATTTGTTTACAGAACCTTAATTTTATGAATAAATATATTGGTGTGAAATTAGAGCGCAATCGAAAAATAATTTTTTGTGAAAATAGCAATTTTACGCTTTTTTAGTTTTAAAAAACATTTCTTCGACTTACAACACCTAAGCCTACATGCTTTATCCGATTGTAATATTTTCAAAGAACCTTTATTTTATGAATTTATATATTTGCGTGAAATTTGAGCGCAATTGAAAAATAATTTTCTCATGAAAATCGCAATTTTACGCTTCCCTTTATTTCGTTTAAAAAAACATCTCATCCAACAACGCGCCTGAATTAGCGTTTGTGAAGTTTCCTAACTTTACTTACACTTTGGGAACCAGAATAAACATGTTTCAGTGGGGAAAAAATACAAATGACAACAGGTTACGGCCATTCCATATCAAAGTGAGAAAAAATTTAATATATATTATTATTTATGTGTTTTACTTATACCTAGCCGACAGCACTTTAGTTTATACCACTTTAAAGTCAATATTCCCCAGAATCTGAAACTGTTTTTTTTTTTCTGAACTTTATTTCAAGTATTTTATGTTGGCTGGAAAGAAGAAAATGTGGCCCAAGTTGGCAGCACTTGTTTCTTCCAGTGGCTAGAGCTGGCTGGCTATGAGCTATTAAAACATTCTGTGAGCCTTGGACCCTTATTCTTTAACTATGAAGCAGTTGTTGTTTTGTAGCCCTGTGAAAAGTTATCATTTCAACGACAAAACGTTAAAACAGAATCGCTAACATGAACTAATGGTTTCGTGAACACAGGGATTAGGAACTGAGAAATCTAAACCAATCAAAACCTCATAAGACAATAAATAATTAACTTGCAGATTCAGCTAGCGGTGGTTTGAGCTTGTTGCTGGAAGGCACCGTCGATTCTTTGTTGACATTATTTAGCAAATGTCAAAGTGTATGTCAAGCAAAACCTCTTTTAATTTGAAACTGTAGGAAGTAAGTGAGTAAATCTAGACTATTCAAATAGTAATTTGTAATAAATAATTTACTAATGTTATTCCATTACCAGACATAACACTAACGTCAAATATGATTTAAATAAATAAATAAATAAATAAATCCATATTTAGAGTCTACCCACTCAGTCACACAACTGATTTTCAGTGGGGCAAGTGTATAGAATAGTACAAAAGTGAAATTCTCGTTTTGTTTCAACCGACAAGTTATAAGTTATAACTAGAGGTAATGAAAAATGGTGATATAAAAACGCAAATTTCGTTTTTAAAAACCCAAATTTCGCGTTTTTCGCAATTTCGAAAAAATTGTCAAAAACGTTTCAAAAAAACAAAAAAAAAAAAACGGAGCCCCTTAAGTTAGGGATGACATCGATTACAAAAAGTTAGAATCGATCATTGTGACCTAAAAATTGATTCAGAGTCGATTCCCAACAAAAAATAAATATTTGTATGCACTGTTATTTTGGTGGACTATTTCCGCGGAGCCATATACGCGCCGTTATTTCCGCGGTCTATTTCCGTGAAGCCCGTGACGCGCGCGTTGCGTTGACTGTTTGATGACTGTACCGCCTACCGCACGCGTAATATTCAGTCTGGACCGGCACCTCCACCAAAACTGGACCGGCACCTCCACCATCCCTTACATTTTGCACTCTAAACGGTTCAATTTCGCGAGTTAATTCGCGTTTTGACCAGTTTCATACAATTTCGTTCGTTATTTCGCGCTATACACGAGATTTCGCGAATTTCGCGATTTCAAAATGTGTTTTTTCCATCTCTAAATGATGTAATTCGTCGACAATATTACATTTTAGGCACTAAAAAGGACATTTAAAAAAAATCGCGAATTTCGTTATCACCACTTTTCACTACCTCTAGTTATAACAGAGCGCGTCATAGAATAATGGTCCTGATAATAAAAAAGCCCCACGCACACACATGCGCATGCACACACATACACGCACCTGGAAAGGCTTCTCGCCAGTGTGCACGAGCTGATGTCGCTTGAGCTTCGAGCTCTCTACGAACGCCTTGCCACACTCCGCACACACGTGCACTCGCGGCCCGTGCGTGTGCAGGTGCTTCCTCATGGCCGAGTTGTCGCGGAACATCTTGGCGCATCCCTTGTGCGGACACGCGATGGTCCGGTCGATGCCGCCCTCCATCGAGCCGCTGCTCTGCTTCTTCATCTTCATCTTGTGGCCGGGCCTGAGAACAGAGACGAGGGTTCAACCACGGCCATGCAAGATACACACAACTGTTCTGAAGAGGATACTTTGTTGATAAAAGCATTTCATTTCAAGGCGACAGGCTGGGAAATTGTTGTATTTATTTTTGCAACGTAACATATGTCATTTTTATTCTAAACCAGAGCTAGGTAGCCTAGGTATAGAGAAAAGTTAACAGGATTTGTATGTACTACATGACAACAGCTTTGCCATGTTGAATACACCGGTTCCAGATAGATCACCGAAGCTAAGCGACATCGGGCTAGGTCGGTACCTACTTGAGTGGGTGACCACTTGGGAACACCACGCAATGTTGGCAAAGGGGGTGAAGCAAGATCGCCCAAAGTGTGCCTTCCCCTTAGATAGGAAACTATCTTGCACTTTCACCCTTAGCCGCTCTGCGGAGAACAATGTAGGCCTACAGGCTACAAGTTTCTAGCATTTAATTAACAAAAAAAAGTTATTTATTCCATTAGTTTCAAAGGTTATTGTAAATAAATAAATAAATAAATAAATTGTATTTAGAGTCTATCCACTCAGTTATATAACTGATTTTCAGTGGAGGACTTTAAATCAAAGCGACCAAGCCAACCCTGTAGGCCCCGACGCAATCGACGAGTGAGCGATAACCAACCAAAGATCAATACTTTTAATAGGAAATATAGCAATCAGTGGTATGGACAGTGCGAACACCCGCGAATCAACGCCAGAATCAACAAGGCCGATTCAGAACTACTCTGAATTTACTATGTGCTTCGTTGCTAGGACGGCTCCAAAGTCACCGTTTACAAACTCCTAAGACAAGAACTGATGGACTTAAGTCAAAATCAGAAGTTAAAAAACTACTGACTTTAGCGGGAATCGAACCCTGGACCTTCTGCATTGGAAGCAGATAAGCTAACAACAAGACCAACGAGCCACACTGTAGCCTATCGATAGGCTTGTATGTAATATGTTTATTTTCCAAGTTTCTACAGCTCTCTCTTCTCTTGCAGGTAGATCCTAAGTCTCCCATGTTAAGACCTACCTACCATCTCTTCCACGGCCTCCCCCTCTTCTTCCTACAGGAACATTCTCTTGGACATACTTTCTACCGGCGTTCGTTTCTTAGGTGTAAACCACCTCAACCGTGTGGACTCCTGCACCTAGGCCTACGCAAGACGCAACGCAGGCTACTTACCGGGCAAACTCTGCGAGTTGTTTGGGGTCGCTCAGATCCAGTCCGGGAATTCCATCGGAGCTCATTCTCTTCCCGGTCATGTATTCTTCATAGTCCGGGTCCGGCTCGGGGTTACTGCCTTCGTCTGCACAGAGAGACACAGAGTGACTGAGTATAGCTTACGGATAGAACAGTGTACGGTAGGGATACACATCGATACAATTTTTATTATCGATTACTGTATCAAAATGGTAGCCTAACAGGAGAGTTGGGTTGGGAGTCATTGGAGGGAAGAAGAAGGGAGGTTAGGTTGTGCAATATGTAGGCCTACAGGGCGGCTAGGGGAAGTAGGGGGTGGGGGGACATCCGCAATAGGCTGCAGGAGGGGCTTACAGGGGAAGGGGGGATCATTCATGGAAGTTCCAGCGTCAAGTTGTAACAACAGATCTGGGTCGGTAGGCCTATGGTTTCATGGAAAGGACTGTTAGGGAGTGGAATGACTTGTCTGGGGATGCTGTAGATAGCGGGTCTTTAAGGGAATTTAGATCGTTTTTAGGGGGGGGGGGGGGCAGAGATTGGGTCTGGGGGGAGGGAGTCGTTGCCACCGGGCGGAAGGGCCCATTAGTAACCTTAAGAAGTGTTATGTTATGTCATGTTATGTTATGTCACTATCGATATTGCCAACAAAGCCTGTTTCGACCTATAAGTGGAACCTCAAGTGGGACAAGTGTAAGTCAAAACAATACAATCACGTTCCGTTTGCTACCTCGCAGTTTTCGATGTCACGTGTTTGGCTTCCGTTATCGACTGATAGCTCATTTCCAAACATAAATCTAGAGTGTGACACCATCAGCCCAGCCAGTGCATGGCACAACGTGAGATAATCTCCGGCATAGAGTTTTAGTTCGTGCCATTATTGACGAATTATTTGATATTTCGATACCATAATCGATAATGAATTTTGGTTATCGATTATCGAAATTATATCCATTATTGACTATCAATCGATAATATCGGTTATCGTGTGCACCCTAGTGTACGGTACCTACTTTATTGTTTCCCTAAAACCAATAAACGTAGGCCTGTGTAGTATTGTATTATGTTGTGTGCGACCGACCACCGGCGCGTCCGAGGTCTATCTACCCCTTGGTTTTACTGTTGCACACTTTGCAGTCTTCCTAGGCTGGACACTACAAACATGTTTTAAGGAACCATAACCAAAAACATAGGCATAGGCTACCTACAAGTGTAACACTGCGGCTGCCGTTAGCAAAGACATAAGAGGGTACAGTGTAGGCAACTTGTTTAGGAATGTCTGCAATTTGCCCATCCCTACCTAGGTAGTTTTATTATATTGGGGATGAGTAGAGGTAGGCCTATGTGTATACTACCGGTATAGGCCTATAGCATTTTCAAGTGTCATTTTATATTCGCGTTTTGTAGCATTTATTGTTTGGCCACTTTCAAAACCTTGTGTAGGCCTATGAAGTTTTTTCATATTTTTATTTTGAAATTATGTCATCAAGGTTGAATTAGGCCTACTAAAATCAACTCAACAAAAATGTGTCTAGACAAATTAGTGAAATTACAGATATCTACTAGGCCTAGATGTAAAATAAAATAAAATAGGATTGGAAAACCATAATTTTAAGTGAAAAAATAGCACTTTGTAGATGCATCTATTCACAAAACGCTATATTTTCAAGTAGGAACTAGGCCTACCTATCTCTAGGGATGGGCCGCATTTGAAGTTAAATAACATTCCAGCATGAGTTAGGTGTAAGTAGGGCTACACTTTTTACCAATCATGCCAAGGTCAGCAAATTGACTCGAGTCCCCATATTAATTCATTGAAAATTTACCTCCCTTGTAACGGGATGGCTATAATGCAGAGCACTGTAACCCTCTGTATAGAAATCAAACAACAACTTTGTCCATTCCTTAAGCCTGAATTCAAGGACAAAATATCATCAATGTGAAGAAGGTATGGTAGGCTTTGGCCTATTGTTGTATTTTATAACTTTTTAAATTTTGATCTGGTTTCGACTTGAATTCAATGGATCTTGAACGAAACATTGAACCTTCTAAATCGGGCTTTCGGCCTAGACTGGCAAAGAACATAGCTAGATATTAAACACCTATTGTAGGCTAGATCAGCAGTCATTGGTCCACTTCCGTGACAATTTGAAGCCATCTTTAATATGGCAGTTTGCATGTTAAATGGGAGCAATTTGTAGCCAAAATAGTTCTCAAGATTGCCGCAACTCGCCAGGTTTACAGGTGAGCATACTAGCATTTAACATCAAATGATTACTAAATTCCCTTATGCAATAACTTCTTATTGTTTCTGTTTGTTCATTATCATGCTGCACAAGCTAAAACCATATCAAACAGTCCAGTAAAATACTCAAATGCATTAAAAAAGCATAAATTATAACGCCAAATCGCCATTTTGTTGAAGGCAGATTGAGTCTTCAATTTGCTACGCTCGCGCCTGTGCGGAGGTATTGGAGACTGCGTATCTAGCCTACAATAGGGGTTTAATATCTATGGCAAAGAATATAGGCTCTACGGTGGGCATATCCAGGGTGCGAATTGACGGGGGGGGGGGGGGATGGGGGGATTTCCCACTCTGGTAATTTCATCCCTGGCTCCATTTTACTTTGTTCATTATTGCTTCAATGGTTATGATAGGCGGGCCTAATCAATGTATTTTCAATGATATTTTTCTGCCTAGATTGTCTGGTTGCCGGCCACTGGTGGAGCTCGCAACTTGAGTTAGGTGTCCTGTCTGTAGGCCTATCATTGCTGCACAGATAATAGAGTACACTATGTATCTGTTATCTGTGATTGCTGTGATCAGTTTTTGACTTGAACAATTTCAAACAATTATATGTCTGATATTTAATTATATATTAGAGTCAAGATCTTTTGTAGATCTACTAAATTGTTACCAAGATTTGAACACAAGAATGAAGATTCGTGTTCGGTTGTTTCTTCCGCAAAAGTTTGATAACCGGTAGGGCCTACTTCCTGATTTTTGGCAAACCTCATATTCGTTTGAGTGGGGTCGTCTAATAGGGCCTAAATCACTTTTTTCTTTATGTTTTTTGATGATTAATTCTTTTCTTTATTTCTTTCTTTTCCTTTTTCCCCCACCCCACCCCTTTTTTATATTTGATTCATTAGGATACCTAATTAATTACGGTAGGCCTATAAGGGTAATTTGACGGAAATGTTATTTTACCATTAAATTTATGATTTTTTTTTCCTAACTGAATATTATTAGGCCTATGTATTTTCTTGGTTTTTAACCGCGGAAAGTAGTTTCTGGACTTATTTAATCACTTTTAGTTTGCTTGAATCGGTCGTTTTGGTACCTATTAGTTCAGTTAGTGCGATCCAACTTTTCAACACTGTTTTTTTCAAGAAAAACAATGAAAAACAACATCAAATGAGAAATAAATGAAGAAGAACTCATTATTGATTTATTTAGCCTAGGCTATACTAATCACTCTGAAAATATACCAATTTTATAGAATAATGAACACAGATTGAACACAAACACTGGCTCATTTCACTGTCATCAATTGGTCGCCATGTTTGCTATTTACGTCTTGATTTTACTTATAGGCCTACCAACCTTTTTCACTAAAATAGGCCCTACTCCACCTACAAAGCCTTTAACGTCGCTATTTTAAATACAAAGGACTTTCACCACAAAAGGACTTGTTTAAAATAGCGACTTTAAAGGTTTTGAAGTTTTTTTTGTTAGGCCTAGGCTACTATAACAGCAAAAACGTGATGATTCTATTTTGTATTTTTTTATTATGTATTTGTAAGGTTATTTGCAGTGAGTAGGCCTACAACATCTCAGCAGGTAGGCCTAAGGCTAGGCTCCTCGCTATGTTTTTCCAAGTGTTTTTCGGAAATTATCCGTAAAAGTGGGTTTCCGCGTGTTTATTTTTCATTCACTAGTGATTTTGCATGGTTTTGAACATCAACAAAAAAAATTGGTGCAAAATAATTAGCCATTTTGTCATACTACCCTTGTTCCATTAATTACATTAATTAATATACTTTTTAAATTTTAACCAAAATTGCTGTGTTTTAATACATTGTTATTGTAATATTAATATTTCAAATATTTACTTAAGCGCCTGTCAGACACTCGCGCGAGTAACTCTCTGGGAGTAGGCCTGCACTTATTTACAGGGAACCACCGCCTCCCCTCAGAGGTGACCAGCGAGCGGAGCTCGCGCTCGCCAAAAAATGTCCACTTTTTCAACTTCCTAGCGATCGGGGTACGAGAGCCAATCAAAACTCCTACCGTAACCTGACCAAAACACCATAGGTGGCGTTTTTGTTATACCTTCATTGTCTGTCGTTGACAAGGATGGAAATTAACTCGCGGGGCCCAAACTCCGCGTTTTCTAAATCGGTGACAGCCGTTTTAACTGTACTGAGTTCATTTTTGTGTCTGCTCTATTATTAGATTGGCACTTTTGTGCTAAGGGGGTCCAACTTCAACCCACTTTTTCCCAAAAAATAAATGGAAAAAAAACTTAAAATTAAAAATAAGTTAATTTAAGAAATAATGATATTTAATGTAAACCCTCGAATTACACGAATAATGTCAACAATTTACATTATTAAACTTTAAACTCGTCTCACTCTACAACGCGCCATTTTGGATTTTGGTTTTATTGTCATTTATTTTAGGGGTGTACCAACCTTTTTGCAATTTTTGGGGTTTTTTTTATAAGAAAACCCCTTAAAATAGTCAAAGCAGGGGTTTTTGGGGGCGGAGCCCCCGAGGGGGTCCAGGGGCACCGGCGGGGGCCGGGGGCGGAGCCCCGGCGGGGGGGGGGGGGGCTGGCCCCCAAACAGAAGATACAAAAAAAAAACACGACGGGGACCACAGGAAAACTAATTTGGTGTGTTTTGGTTGGTACGGTGGAAAATGGGAGACTTTGCCAAAAGGCCCGCCTGATAAACAAATAACGTGCAATTAGTCTGTAGAAATATTGTTTTTCCCTATGTAATTTTTAAATTTTTGAAAAAGGGTGATTATAATAAATTTTTAAATATTAAATTTTTTTACACATTTATTTCTAATTTTAGTTTTTTTCCCATTGATTTTATTGGGGGAAAAGTGTGGTTGAAAGTTGGACCCGTTTAGCGCAAGATTATTTTTATTATTATTATTATTTTTTGCCTTTAAATATGTACAAAAAAAGAACAGGGGCCAGAAGAGGGGTTGAAGCCCAAAACACTGTGGGGGTCCGACTGCCTTACTACAACATCCAAAATTATAAAAATAACTACAATAGGCCTACATACAAAGAAATATTTAAAAAAATGCAATTGACCCAAAGGCCCACACTCACCGCCCCACCCACATTCACACTACCTCACACCCACCTTGCACAAAACAATTTTTTTCATTGACCTGGAGGGTAATGTTTTGAATTTTGTTTAGGAATTGGTTTGATGAAATGTTTTTTAAAGGGGTTTTTGGCAATCTGTTCCATTTTATTGGCCGCTCTGCTGTAGAATGATTTCTGGTAACTCAGTGCGTGCGAGGGGTGGCTGTAAGTAGGTTACTCGGCTACGATGCTGGAGGCGTATGCGCAAGCGTTCCATTAGATCTAGGCTGTCCTCCTTTGAAAATCAGTTTTTTTTTATTTGAATAGGATAGACGTTAAATAAATAGGCCTACCTAGGTAGGCCTGAATAAAACAACTTTAATTTAGCATTTACTAAAACTAATTTTCAATTTTAACAATTTCCTACAATTCAAAGTTGGCGGGCGACGATAGTTCTGAAAGCGCCGCAAGACTGAAGCACCGACGAAAGAATCGATAATCTGTCGTTACCCCCACCACTCCAAAACATATTTTGAGGCCACTTCCCCTTACCCCTCCAACGCCAAGGACAAAGGAATGGCAATTTCACACGTGAAAAGTGAATTAGCATTCAAAATCCATCTTATTGGGTAATAAACGTATGGAAATAATGTTGGGGGATAATTTTAGTAATTTTTTGATACTCATTTCATGTGATTTAGATAGCGAGAACATGACGAAAACTAAGCGAATTCCTCGAGGTCGAAGGACGAACACGCATCTCTTATCGAAAATGGCTGCCAGACGCCATTCTTTTAAAGAAGCCATTTGTAAAATATGGCTGCGCCCGTAGCTCGTCCATGGCCGTCAAGCAATCATAACAAACAAGAAATGCCCCGCAAAAACAATTCTTATTAATTAATACAAGGATGACACTCGTTAGGGTATTTGTAGCAATGCCCCCCCTATCGATCGCCACTCCCCGGACAAGCATCCTGCTAAGCAATGCAGTGATTAACGAGTCATTAGACCGCCGATTATCAAACACTTTTCAGGGGAAATGTCAAAGTAAAAGTTGTAAAACTTGACTTACCATCGTCTGTACCAGATGCCCACATTGTAACGGAGAATTCACCTTCCAAAGTTTTAATTTGCACTTGTTTTTGTTCCCACTTTCTCGACTTGGTCTCGGATAAGTCACCCATCATATGGTCATTCATTCGATGCATTTTACCGGTACGTTCGCGCTTAATTTTACGGCCACCTCTTCTCGAAGGTCCTGGGCTCGATTCTATGTAAACATCACTATCTTGCGGCACAGGTATTTGGTCGTAGCACGATAAAGGGTCCCCACCACCCACAATTTCTTCTTGTAGAATTATTTCCTCGCGTCCTGTCTCCGGTAGAGGCTGCAGAGCAATCATAGGCTGACCCTCGTCAATATCTATTGTTGTTTCCACAGTTTCACACGGCATCTCACAATGAATCGACTCAATTTCCACTTCTTGTATGTCGGGATGTATTTCCACTTCGGTTATGTAGTCAGACGACGCCATGATAGATTACAAAATGGCTACTTCTCCATACAAATTTTGTCCGCAAATGAAATTCTTCGTAGCGAAAAAGAAAGACGGTGCTGCTTCGATGTGGCCATTGGTCGCAACTCGAGTTAGCGAAACTCGTGCCACCTATCGGTAGAAAAATGAACAACAAACAAAACAAACATGTTGACATCCTAACCTAACAAATCGGGAAACGCGGTGAAAGTGTTTGTTTTCGTTAAAAGTGGTATCGTTTTAATGTAAAAATGCACGAGCAACTTGAAATGTTGAAGAAATATCCTGGACTTCTTCCAACAACAAAAGATTTTACTTCCTACGAAGGTTTTATCCGTGCTGGGGTAAGAATTTGCACTAGGCATTGAATGACCCAAAGGATTGGATAGGCCCTACACAAAGGCCTTGGGAGTCCTAGGCCCTACCGCAGGTTGTATACCATAGTATTTGGCCCTACCTACATTCTGAACCCATAGGCTAGGCCTAGGCCAGGGCCCACGCCAACGTCTGTGTATGGTTTTATATGTTACGTTTATGAGCTCGAATAGGTTCTCATAGGAGTCAGTGCCTTTTCTTACGTTCACCCTTGACAAGACTGCTCTTTCTCTAGGATGAAGAGTTTCCTATCGGTCTCCGAGTGCCCAACTACCCCTCCCTGGCCAACCTGTCTCTGTGCTGCTCGTGGAAGCTCGGCTACATTCTGCGCGGCTCTGAAGACGACCTCCGCGACTGCATCACCTCCTACCCCACACTGCTCGAGTACCTCAGCATGCTTCAGCATCTTATCGTGAGTGTTGGTGTAGCTAAGATGGTTACAGTTCATGACCAAGTTCAACTTCTCTTAATTTATTCACCTTTGAGCAATTTAATCTTGGACCAGATTGCTGTAGATTCTTCTGCAATCCGGTTCCTCAATTATTACCTCAAGTCCCCCTCCTAGATAGGAGCCTCTGGATTGAAATCCTTTAATTTTCTTGGTAACAGTTAAAAGTTCAATACATACAAGCCTATGTTCTATACAGTTAGGTCCTATAGGCCTACCTGTAGTTATGAGAAAAAATGTAGATGTAGATGAGCCTAGTTTTTAGACCAAACAACACCACTAAATTATCCCACCACTACTCTTAAAATAGTAGGCTCACTAGCTATTAGGTCTAGGCCTAAATATACATTTTTATATTATTTATTTTTAAGATCATTGTTTTGTTTTGTCCAAATATTTTCCTTTTAAATATTTCTTACCGGTATTTATATCCCCCCAACTTGTTCTGCCCAGGTGAGCCGGCTACAGAGCCCGCTGGTCTCGTCCCTCCTCTACTCGGGTCGGCGGCCGCCCTACGACACCTACAGGCGGGTGTTCGAGGAGCTGGAGGGCGTCGGGTCAGAGAACGTGGTCCACATCTCGCACTCGCTGGACGAGGTTAGGCTGCGCTCGGTGGACCGCGCCGGCCGGGAACACATCCTGACGGTCGGGAGACTCTCCGCGTGTCCGACAGACTTGGACCCCAGGGCCGACCTACCAGCCCAGGCCATGCACAAGATGGACAAGGTGAAGCTTAGTTTATAGTCAGGTTAGGCTGCGCTCGGTGGACCGCGCCGCCGGGAACACATCCTGACTGTCGGGAGACTCTCCGCGTGTCCGACAGACTTGGACCCCAGGGCCGACCTACCAGCCCAGGCCATGCACAAGATGGACAAGGTGAAGCTAGATAAGCTTAGTTCATAGTCATGTGAATGACATAAAGAGATAGAGTGCGAACAGCTTACCTTAAATGGAGTAGGCGCGCCGTAAAAGATAACATAAACACAAATAAACAAATAAACTACATAATCAAAATGTTTTCGGTCCACGTGACCTTCCTCAGTGAGTGTAGGGCTAGAGAGAGAGACTGAGTTGAAACTAGAACTAGGCTAGCTGTTGGTGAGGGGTGAGTGAATGAGTGTGGATTGGGTTGACAGGGAGGGGGGAGAAGAGAGAGGAGAAACACCGTAGGTTGAAATTAGATTTTTGGCGGGATTTGGTAATGCCAATCGTCTGGAGTATATTAGGTGTGATAGGCTAAGGCTATAGGATCCAACAGCTGAACTTCGAAAAGTGATGGTGGCTGCTGAATTTGTTGATAATAAGAATTCTCCTGAGTGATCAAGACTAAAATGCTGGGTGTAGAGAAGTTAATTAACATAATAGAAAGGACACGGTTGAGATGGTATGGACATATGAAACGAATGAGGGGAAAAAAGGATGCCCAAGAAAATCTATGAAAGAAGGATTGAAGAAGGAAGAAGAAGACAGGGTAGACCAAGGAAGAGATGCAAGGACGTCATAGCATGAGACTTGGAGACAAGAGGAGAGAGCTGGGAAGATATGGAAGAGATACGATGTGGGAGGATAGAAAGAAGTGGAAAAATTTGGTTGCTAAACCCAAGCTGACCCTGACAGAAGCAGGAAACAGCGATGATGATGATAATGATCAAGACCTCCTGTCAAAATGTCTCGTGTTTTGGTGCATTTTGTAAGCTAGGCCTACATTATTCTATGTATGAACATGAACAAATTAGTCAGCCATCATCACTTCTCAAAGGTAAGCTGATGGATCCTTCTATCTCACACCTAATATATTTAATTTATAGTCAGAGAAAAATAGAAAGTACAGGATTTAAATAGGCCTATAGCTAGGGATGTAAATGGGAAATATTTCCACGGGAAATTTTCCGGAAATGGAAATATTTCCGGAAATTTTCCGAGTTTATCTTTCCGGAAAAATTTCCGGAAATATATTTTAAATTTCCCGCACAAAATGTAGCAAAGATGTAAAGGAATGAGGTGGGCAGTGCACTTGGAAATAATGCTAATATATAGTTTACAAGCTCATGACACCCAGCTTTTTCCATTTCCCTTTTGTTCTTATTTTTATTACTTATGAATGAATGAGTTATTCATGTACCATGTGCACATCAAGTTGAATAAAGTTATTCTTAAGTTATTCTTAATGCAATAAAATACCTAGATATTAACTGGCCACATGGTCCAAGCAACCAAGGCCACAAAAAAACAAGAAGAAGAAGGGTTGATCTACATGTGAATGTGACAAGTGACAAGTTCACATTGTATTAATTGTTTTAGTGTAGGCCTAGGCCTAGTTTGTAAGTTTGCAGTATGGGGAAACATCAAAATAAACTAATAAGAAGTTACTTTATAAAACAACCACAAGTTAACACTAAAAATGATTCCTATGGGTGCAAGTTCTGTGCAAAACTGTATATCATGAATGTTACAAGGATGCAAAAGCACTTGACAACACTTAACAACCATAAGGAGGCAACTCAGTTCTGACGGCATCGTCGTTTTTGCCGCGCTTAAAATATTTTTAAAAAATGCTGTTTTTAAAACGGCTATAAATCATTGGAATATTATTTCACGGAAAAACAAAGTACATATATATTTGTAATCGGGACGAAATACTTCTTCTAAAAAATCTATTTTTACAGTATTTGACGGAAGTGGAATATTCCCTATTAAATGACTGATTTGCAAAGAAATAGAATAAGTGAATAATGTTGTTAGAGAGCGTCTGTCGAACGATCGAACCACAGTTACTGCAAAATATTTGTATGAAACAAAATGGCAGTCATAACTGTAGGCCTAATTATTTATCTACCTAAACTAGGGTCCTATGTTACAATAAAATTGTACTCTATATATTTTGTTTGTGTATTAAGAAACATTTCCAACTCTACCACATCTCCTATTAAATTTCAGGACAAATTAATACAATTTACTAATTAGGTCTAATGGATAAGCCTGTATCATCTCTATGTAGGATTCAATATAATCATCCTGCATACAGACTCAGGTAACCGTATCCTTACACTCCACCACATTATATTTGCAATTTGCATGTATTTTAGGCACGGAAATATTTCCGGAAAATTTCCGAAATTTATCTTTCCGGAAATTTTACATCTCTACCTATACGTAGTATCCAAAACATTGGTTTCAATTTGTGAAATTAACATAATTAACTTGCAGGTTCACAATGATATAATTTGACGTTGATATCCAGTAGGCTTATGAAAATTTACATTTAAAAACCTGTATAGCCATGGAATAAATTCCCAAAGTTTGTGGAAATTGAGTTAATTACAAAGATTTCACAAATGTTTCATTCAAAATCTATTAGTAGCCTAATTAATTTTGAGGAATGCACATACTTGTTCTTGTAGATTGTTTCTTTTATCGGGGTTTATTAGATTTATATGATAATGACATTAAGCGGACGTTACACTGGGAAGTGAAAAGAAAAAGTGAAAGAGAAAAAGTAACTTTTTGGAAGTAGAGTAAGCATGTAGCTTATGGGACTTTCACTAGTCGAACCAAGTCCGACTAGTTCGGAAAGTTTTTACTTTTTACTTTTCGACTTCCCAGTGTAACAGCTACGGGAAAAGTCCCGTAAGCTACATGTTAGCTCTACTTCTATAAAGCTACTTTTTCTCATCACTTCTTCTTTTCACTTCCCAGTGTAACGCCGCTTTATCAACTGTTTACCCAGAAAAGCAGAAAGCTGCTGCACTTTAACTCAATTCACCGTGCTAGCCTCAGTGACTCCTCACATAGGCCTATACGATATTTAAAACCAGTAGGCCCTATGTTTTTTATTGTGCCTCTATTTTTTTTTAAACATTACACATAATATCTGTTTGTTTGTTGGTAGAACCAGTCGCTGGTCCGGCTCTACCAGTCGTTCGAAGCTCAGTTGGCGGAACTGCAGGAGTTCTGGGATATCCTGGAAGAACTGGACCGGGAATGTTGGATCATCGATCCCGACGTGCCAAACAGAAGTCACACATATCGTCGCATCGTCCTAGGTACGTGTGAAGTAGCTCGGAGTTAACACGCGACACTGTTTAGAATTGTTTTACTATCTCCGATCATCATCATTCACATCATCCATCACATTTTCTTGCTTCTGACAGGGTCAGCTTGGGTTTCTATTAGTTTTGACATCGTGTACTGGGAAACCGGTTCCAAACCGGTACTATTGCGATCCGGTTCCGACTTTTCAAACCGGTTCCATTTTTTAAAGTTCTACTATACAACAGTGAACTTCACGGACACGTTTACCCGCCGTTTTCCCGCAAAAATTGTAATTCTACGCATCGTTTCTTGTGCGGTCTAATTCCTCGAAGCCCGTGATAACTGATGACGTAGGCCTAGCCCGCTATCTATCCTTCCTCACTAGCTGATTATCAAGCACTCGAACGGCCTTGACGCGCGAGGCTGCTACAATGACACTTGACTGTCAGCAGTCGTACATAACAAAGCGCGGGCGCCGAAGTCAGCTCACTCCCGGCCGTACATTCACTTCCAAAAAACACGCACGTAAGGCTGATACATTGAACAAAGCTTGACCTTTAAAAACCGGTTCCGGTGTGGAGGAACCGGTTTGAACTTTTTGGACCTGATATCATCACTAGTTTCTATCTTGCCGCATCCTCACAGCTCCCTTCTCTTCCCTCCAAGTCAGATTCAGATTTTTATTTACCCAGCTAGACAGGTACATGGCACACTGTATGGGCATCGTCAATACTATCATGACTATAGGCCTACATACTATATTATATAAGTCACACTAATTCAAAATTACACCTCAACAACAACATATTTGCAATGTAGGCTTTACAAAACCAAATACTTAAAACAATAAATGAATAAAACACTTCTAAAACCAGTGTAAGGCTAGGTTCAGCTTCCATTAGCACTTATCAATTACATCCATCAATATCCCCGTACTCGATCCAATCCCCAAATCACTATAGAGCTTTCAACTACCGTACTAAATGTTGAATTATTTTCACAACCAACTCACCGCTTTTGGGCATAATGGAAACAAAAATTTACTTTTATTTTCACCTTAAATACCGTATTGTACTACCGAATATAGGCCGACCCTGAAAAAAGGCCGACCCCCTTACTTTGGTCATCAAAAATTTTAAAAGTAAATAGGGCCTATTTAACGAAAAATTTTATTTGCCGCGCCGTTATTCCCGCGGTCTATTTCCGCGAAGCTCGTACCGTCGTCGTTTTTCCCGCATCATATTTACGCGGAGCCCGTGATGACGTAGCGCTATCTCTACGCGGACCGGTTCTTATCGCCCAGTCATCTGTTTTGCATCACACTTCACTCGTCAGTAGGCCTGGAGATAGCGTCGCGTCCTCCGTGCCTGCCGTATTGTTGGCGCAGCGCCAGACAGAAGCAGTGAACTATACGTATTTCCTTGGCACACGGCATTGTAACTTGGGGTTTGAAATTGGCGCTTAAAAATACTGATGCTCGCATAGGCCAAGGAGGGATTTTGAGACCTAAAATAATAATGAAACTAAGGTAGACCTATATCTGTTACAATACGGTAGTACCTTTCTCTGACCATGACCACAGGTCTTATTCATCATCATCATTATCTATCGCCGTTTCCTGCTTCTGGCAGGGTCAGCTTGGGTTTAGCAACAAAATTTTTCCACTTCTTTCTATCCTCCCACAATCGTATCCCAGCTCTCTCCTCTTGCCTCCAAGTCTCCTGCTATGGTGTCCTTCCATCTCTTCCTTGGTCTACCCCGTCTTCTTCTTCCTTCTTCAATCCTTCTTTCATACATTTTCTTGGGCATCCTATTTTCCCCCATGGGTTTCATATGTCCATACCATCTCAACGGTGTCCTTCCTATTCTGTCACTTAACTTCTCTACACCTAGCATTTCTCTAATGTCCTTGTTTCTTATTCTATCCCTTCTCGTCTTGCCCACTGTGCTTCTCAGGAATCTCATCTCTGCCGCCTGCATCTGACTTTCCTCTCGATCTCCCATAGTCCAGGTTTCTGCTGCATACGTAAGGATCGGTATGAAATAGTTTTTATATAGACCCCACACTAGGCCTTTCACACACTGGTAGAAATCACTGGCCTTTTGTATTCTGATGTTAATCTCCTTTTTAATCTTTCCACTTGCCATGACTTCACTTCCTAGATGACTAGCCTAAAACTATCCACCACTTTCAGGGTTTCACCTCCAATATTTATCTGTGCTTGATAATTCCCTGTGTCCCCTTGTTCTGGCATAGTTACAACCTCACTCTTTACCACGCTTATTGTCATACCTGCTTCTTCTATGTTCCTATTCCACAAGTCACAAGTCTAACTTAAGATTCTAATGTTTCTTTGCTTGTTTTTAGGTAGCAACGTGTCCATCCAGCTGACGGTCGACCCTTACAACGCGCGACTAAGACCCGACGTCAAGTTCCTGGGGTCAGAGATGGCCATACGACCCCTACAAAAGTCGCTCGCTGAGACCTACGAGGTTAGGATAATCAAACCACTTCGTAGAGTCTTGTTACTCAACGCTTTAGAGACGTTCCTTGTTTGACAGAACAGAACGCTACGGGGTCTCTATTCTATAACAACAACCAAATTGGATTCATAAGTTTTTGACGGTAATCGATTCGGTTGTGGTTGGTCGTGGTCAAAAGGAATGCGATTTTTTTTTTGAAGTCAAAATTTGTTTATGTTTGATTAGAAAAAGTGGTGGGAGATAAGCCCTAGCTAAAGCTTACACGTAAACACAACCAGATGTTAACTTTCTCAAACGAATAACAATACGTAGTATTCTCAATGAAAACCTAGGCCTACCTAGTAAGGGCCTACCCCTAAAAGTCCCATGTGTTCCCTTTTTTATCAAATTATACCATTAAAAACCCATTTTTTCCCCAATTGGAAATAGGCCTAATTCACACATCTATTAATTTTCATTCTATCTTTACGAAGATGTGACAGTTGAGTGCGATTCATTTGTTCACATTTGGACGACTTCACTACCATGTGAATCATACCTTTTGACCTTGACCAACCACAACCGAATCGATTACCGTCAAAAACGTACGAATCCAATTCTGTCAGAGTTATAGAATAGGGGTCCAGCCTGGCGGGCTGGGGACGACTTTACTTTTCACCTGCTGATGACAAAAAGTGACTTGCCAAGCGGATGGTAGCCACTAAAAATCAGCTAACTACATATGCAAACAAAACTCACAACACATAACCAAACTTGTGGTAGGGCCATGCAAGAAGTAAATTCTGCATGCATGTTGTCATCATCAGCAAGGTTACTTCACACACCATTCATACTGAGCCACACCGTCAGCACAACCAGTGAGGGGGCTTCTCTCCCAACTCTAGTGCTTGGGAGACAAAAAATCCATGACACCTTGGATTCGAACCAGGACCCTTGGCAACAAGAGAAAAACTGCCCCTCCTGCTGTTGCTCGGCCAGGGTGCCTCTTCATTCACGAGAATATTCATATTCATTTATTGGTTTCTTTTACATTTTCACAAATATATGAAACACATCAATTCATTACATCATTAAAAACAAAACATTAAAATAAAACTTATGAATTAAACATAACCTCCCTCTAATACTTGCTCCAACGAAACATTGTAAATAGCAATAGCTCAAAAATGTTTTCCTAACATAACAACTTTGTCAACTCTATTCACGCTAGCTCAGCGTGGATCTAGCACACAGAGGAACTTCGTGATCTAGCAGAGATATTGTTTGCTTGCGTTAGTAAAAGATATTTCTCTTTCATACACAAAGGTGTCATTCCTTTTACCGCGCATTCATTCTACCCACACCACTACCAAGCAACTGCATTCTTTTGTTCGAGCAAGTATAAGACAGGGTTTAAACATTCAAAATACTCTTGCACTGAATAAAAACCATTAGTGCATAAAAAGTGTTTTATTGCTCTTTTAAAAAATCCTTAATTATGAATTGATTTGATTGTTGGTGGTAAAACATTGTACAGATGTAAACAATTATAGTTAAATCCCTTCTTACAGAGTGTCAAGGAAAATTTACACTGATAAAAATAATGTATACTGTATTTATGCAAGTATAGGCCTCGGGTATATTTGAAATTGTCAAGTTCAAAAAGTGGGGTGCGGCCATTATGTGAAGCCATTTATCAATAGTATTTATATCCAAATCTTTAAAATCTGAGTGGTCAAAATAAGGGTGCGGCCTTTACTCGAGGGCGACCTATAAGCGAGGAAATACGGTACATGTTGTCTGGTGTTGTGATCATGTATTTCATTGACACTCGTAAAACAATGTTTATTTTTCTTTATATAGATTACCTATTAGAAGTAGGAAGAGTGGAAAGTCACTATGCTGCTTGGGCAACAAAAGAACCGTGTCGCACCCTGGATATTATGTTATTGTTTGGTAAATTGCACTTGTGGGACATGTGTCCTGTTGTAATGTGGCCGGTAAACAAACCATCCCTCTCGTTCCCTCCAGGACTGGTCCCCTCGATTGCACTCGTGGGACACTTGTCCTGTTGTAATGTGGCCGGTAAACAAACCATCCCTCTCGTTCCCTCCAGGACTGGTCCCCTCGACTGCACTCGTGGGACACTTGTCCTGTTGTAATGTGGCCGGTAAACAAACCATCCCTCTCGTTCCCTCCAGGACTGGTCCCCTCGCTGCAGCTTCACAAACAACCTGCTCGACTCGCTCGATCTCTCCGAGTTCCCCGAGCGTCCGGAAGTCACCGCCGACGAGATGCAACTCGTGAGGCCGGGCGAGTGCTGCGTCTGCTACATGACGCGCGCGGAGGACGGACAGCTTCCCAGCGAAGCGTGCGACAACAACAAGTGCGGCAGTCACTTCCATCAGAGCTGTCTCTACCAGGTGAGATGGACGGGTTCATCATTATGTCGGTGTTGGTAGTTAAATGATTATAACTAGGCCGCTTCGGGAACGCTTTTTTTAGTCACGTTGATGGATGAGCTTTTTTGTAACTTTTTTGTTTGAACGGGGGATGGCTGACTTTTTCAACTTTTTCTTTCAAAAGGTACAACATCACGATAACCTTAATGACCATGTAAAATATGATCGTTGTAGCTCCACCCGTTTGGTCAGAATCAGCCCAAATGTCACAAAAATATGTCACTAAAAATCAGAAAAAAAATCGTAAAAGTACTATATTCATGAGAAATATTTCTTCGATTGTACCGAAAAACGTGGCAGGTCTAAGTTCAGAGATTTTGAAGGTCCCCTTTAATTTTCATCAAGATTGCATATGCCGTTTATTTATTTTTTATTTATTTATTTAACGTCTATCCTATTCAGTTATAAAAACTGATTAACAAAGGAGTAAATTAAAGGTAGAGTGCGAACAAACAGACAGAAAAACAAACAAAAAAATCAAAATAACATTGAAGCTAATTTTTTGGGGGGTCAGTGAAATTGAAGTCTTCGCTTCGCTCATCCAACTAATTTGCCCCATCGTAGTCGTAATGGCGCAGTGTCGTCACTGTAGATAACATTTGCCTTTGTTTCAACATCTACTTTTTCTTTTTGCTAATGACAATTCGTGGTTTTTGTATAGCCTGAAGTTAGAAATGGCTGTTGTTTCTGAGTTTTTATTAAGTTTAGATTGGAGAAGGGTTGACAGGTTGGGAAAGCAAAGAGAACATAAATCCCAGCCTGAAGGGCTAGGGGCGACAAAACTTTTCACCTGCTGATGACAACTGATGACAACCCTTCTAAATCAGTTTTTATAACTGAATAGGATAGACGTTAAATAAATAAATAAATAAAATAAATAAATCTAAACTTAACTAGCCGGTTGGCCATTTCCACACTAATTGTAGTTTTTATTAAGTGTTTGATATATTTATTTATTTCAATGAACTCTTCTACGTTCTAAGATTATTTATAACACAATGTGTGCGTTTGATATATTTATTTATTTCAATGAACTCTTCTACGTTCTAAGATTATTTATACCACGATGTGCGTTGCTTCCAGTGGCTGACGACGGTGCCCACAAACAACAAGAGCTTCAACCGAATCTTCGGCCAGTGTCCGAACTGCGACTGGGTGAGTGTTCAGTGGGATCATTAACCGTTGAACCTTTTCACAAGTGAGCTCAAAATGGGGGCAAGCTACCCCTAAAGTGAGTTTTTCCCCGTGATTTAGTCTTGAAGGAAAAAAATCGTTACTTGCTGAAATATCAATATTTCCAATGTAAAAGTAAAAGTCAATTTGCACTCAAGACATAGATTTTTTTTAATATCATAAGAAATAAATAACAAATATGGATGCATACATTAACATATTTAGATAATAGGGATGCGCAAATGCGTATACTTTCCTAAACGTGCACACTCTTCGCTGTCAGCATGTGTACACATACACTGTGTAATGTTTGCTACTTGCTAAAAAAAAATGGTGTATATTTGAATTTCACACACGTAATGATGTAACGGCGAGAGACAAACGATAAAATGCCGACCGGAGCGGCCGAGCGGGCAAGCACATGCCTGGAGACGGAGAGTCTGCTACTTGTATCTGTCAGTTGTCGTGACAGGCGGGGCGGGAGGAGGGGGGATAAGCGGTAACGATACCAGAAGATCTCGCGAGGGGTAGGCAGAAGGCCCAACTAATAACAATGCCACAATCAATTTGTCAGCTGCCGTGACCTGCACCGATTGCTTGGCGCAACGAGATTTTGGCCGGCCGCACACAGCATAGGGACACACACACACGTTTATTATTTTTGTAGAAACATTAAAAGTGTAAACGCGTTAAAACGTTTACACATGTACACTATCCCATCACGACTAGAGAACTTAGTGAAAACATGTTGCAGGCTGGCATGCAATGGAGAGGCAAGGATTAATGGTTCTTGCATTGTACGATTTTTTACGCCTGCTGGTGCAATTTCAAAGTTTGTACCGTTTAACAAATAAAATTGTGCACTGCCAAAAACTACAGACAACCAGTTTCCCTTGTATTAAGGTTGTAGGTAAAGGAATGTAGAAACAATACAAAAAACCGCTGCTCAAAATTCAAATTTGAACTAGCTGGATTGATTTGGACAATTTGAATATAATTGTTGATTCTGAGGTTCTGTCTAGGGAAGGGATGCACATAGATACTTTTTTCATTATCGATAATCAAAATAGTAATGTAATTATCGAATAGATAATATTGATATCACTAAAAAGCCTGTTTTGACCTATAAGTGGAACCTCAAGTGTGGCAAGTGCAAGTCAAAATAAATCAATCCCGTTCCATTTTCTGCCTCGCTGTCTTCGATGTCATGTGTTTGGCTTCTGTTATCGACTGATAGCTCATTTCCACACATTCATCTCGAGTGTGACACCATCAGCCCAGCCAGTGCATGGCACAACGTGAGATAATCTTCGTCTTAAGAGTTTAGCTCGTGCCTCGATTGACAAATTATTTGATTTATTGATATTATTTTTGATAGTCAATAATGAATTTTGGTTATCGATTATCAAAATTATATCCATTATTGATTATTGATCAATAATATTGATTATCGTATGCATCCCTAGTTCTGTCCCTCCAAAAAAATAATCTGCTCTTTTATTTAGTCCCCTCTTGCATTGTACTAACTTTTCACTTTTCAGACACCTTTACTGCATTATTAAGAAATCATATTTAGGTCTAGGGGTTCCCCTTAAATGCCCGTGGCTCTTCAATCATTTATGGATTGTCCTTTAAAATAATACATTTGTGAGAAAAGTTTAGGACTTTATAGATGTTTTCTTTTTTAATGACAATTATTGACAAAAAAACTTTTTTAATCAACATCATAATTATTATCCATCACCATTTCCTGCTTCTGGCAGGGTCAGCTTGGGTTTAGCAATCAATTGTTTTTCAATTCTTTCTATCCTACCACAATCAAAGTATCCTACTAAGGTATCCTTCTTCATTCTTCTTCCTTTGTTCATAAATTCTCTTGGCCATCCTATCTTAAGATCATCAGAATTTAATAGTTGAAAATTTAACATTTAACCACTCGGTAATTTTACGACAGTAAATTTATCTTCTCACATCAGTAGATCACTAATAATTATTTTTGTCTTTATCTTGGTTCCAACTGCGTCGTGTTGAGTTGTAGTTTCCCCTGCTACGGCACAAAACAAACAATTACTTAGCTTGCCAGGCTTGATGATGGTGATTGTTGCTAGCAACTCTTTGTAAGTGAACTACTGTAATACAGTATTCACTATACAACTGCGTCGTGTTGAGTTGTAGTTTCCCCTGCTCGGCAAAAAATAACAATTAATTAGCTTGGGCCCGGCTTGATGATGTTTTGTTCCCAGCAACTCTTTGTAAGTGAAATACTGTAAAAAATAATTCAATTCCGTTTTTTTTTTTGTAGCCCCTCTATGGGCCAAAAAAAAAAATTTTATTGCCCGGGGATTGGTATTGTTCTACAATCTTTTAATAACTCTGTTTTTAAAATTTCCTTCAAAGGGGGCCTTTTTTATTTTTGCTGCCCAAACTAAAATTTTAGTTCCGCGAATTTTTGTTTACAACCCTTTTTATAAATATTAAATACGTTTAAATTTTTTTCCCCTGTTTGGGAAAACCCCTCTACGGGCCAAAAAAAAAAATTCTTGTTCCCGGGGATTTTAATTGCCTGAAAATTTTTAATGCTCTGTAAAAAGTTTCCTATACACCCCTTTATTTATTTCCCCGCTTGGAAAATCAATTCTTTGCCCCTTGATGATTTTATTTTCCTACAACTCTTTTTTATTTCTCGTACGGAAAATAACAATCTGTTTTTAGTTGTAGTTTTCCCCCCCCTTGGCCAAAAAAACCAATTACTACTTGCCCGGTTATTTATTTCATTTTTCCTGACTTTGTAATCCTGTAAACAAAAAACAAAAACCAAAATGCCGGTTTTATTTTTATTTCCCTTTGGCACAAAAATCTTTTAGTTTCCCCCCCTTTTATTTTTTGTTTTTCCCACAACTCTTTTAAGTCCCCTGTATCAAACTAACAACTGTCCCGGGTTTAGTGGGTTTCCCCCCCCTCCCAAAAAACCTTTTTAGGGTTCGGTTATAAGTTTTTTTTCCACCTCTTTGAAGTCCGTAAACAATTACATAAAAGCTCGGGTTTTAGTTTTTTTTCCCCCGCACCCAAAAAAAACAATTTTTTAGTTTCACTTAAAGGTTCTTTTTAGTTTTTTGTATGTTAAAAAAGATTACATACAACTGCGCTTTGATTGTATTTCCCCCGGGTAAAGGACAAAAATAAAATTTCTTAGGGGGTTCCGGGGTTTATTGTATTTTTTCCCAAACCCAAAAAAATACTTAAATCCCTTTATAAACATGGTTTTTTGGATTTTTTTGCTATGGAAAAAAAATAAAATACACTTTCCGGTTGAGTGTTTTTTTTCCGCACCAAAAAGAACTACTTAATCAGTTTATATAAAAGGGTCTGATTTTTGGTTTCCCCCCCTTTTCCAAAACTCTTATTGTTCCGCTTGAAAATTTTTTTTTTCCCGCAAACCCCTTTTAAGTGCATGTTTCAGATTCTTAAAAAACCTGTTTAGTTTTTTCCCCTGTTGTAAAATTTTTTTCCCGGGGAAAAAAACCCCCAAAGGGAAAAGCATTTTTCCCAAAAATTTAAAACCCCAAAACTCCATTATTTTCTTCCGGGTTGAATTTTTTTTCCCGAAACTTGAAATCTTTTACAAATTTTTTATAAAAAACTGGGTCGTTTTATTTATTTTTTTTTATCCCCCTCTTTCGGGCCCACTTTTTCATGCTAGCCTCTTTTTCTCTTTCTTTCCTTCCCTGTTTATGGCCCCTGTAGGGGACAAAACTAACAATTTCTTAGCTTGCCCGGCTTATGTGTTATTTTTCCTACCCCAAACCCTTTTTAAGTGAAATACTGTTTAATAACCAAGGGGGGGGTATTTCCCCCCTATAAAAAACAACAAAAAATTATTAACGTATTTTTTTTCCCAAACCTTTTAAACTCTGTAATTTTAAAAATTTCCTAACAAATTTTTTCCCCCCACAAAATTTTTTCCTCAACAAAAAACAACCTTTTAAAAACCCTTTGCCTTATGGCCCTTTATTTTTGTTTTCCCCCTGTAGGCAAAACTAACAATTCTTTTATTTCCCCTTATAGTTATTTTTCCCACAACCTTTGTATGTCCCCGTATAAATTAATATACCTCGCTGTTGGGTTTGTTCCCCTCTTTGGAAAAAATAAAAAACTTTCTTCCCCCGGGGTTTTGAGTTTGTTTTCCCAGCAACCTTTTTAAAATACTGTTCCCGTATTTTTATTCAAACTGGGGGTTGGGTTGTTTATTTCCCCTTACACAAAATCTTTTTTAGTTCCAGGGGTTTAATTTCATTTTCCCGCCCTTTTTTAATGGGGTTTTCATTTCTAAAACCCCCCGGGGTGTTATTGTGTTTCCCCTGCTTGGAAAAACCTTCTTCTTTCCAGGGATAGTTTATTGCCTGAAACTTTTGAAGTGAATCTGAAACTTTATAACACTGGGGTTTTATTGGGGTTTTCCCCCCTTTCACAAAAACCCCAAAAATTTTAGTTTCCGGGTTGAAAATTTTTTTTTCTGCAACCCTTTTTAAGGAAAAGTTCATTTCCTAACAACCTTGTTGATTGGGTTTTTTCCCCCACGGCCAAAAAAAAATTTTTGTTCCGCTTGAATTTTATTTTTTTCCTGAATTTTTGGTTTAACTTGAATAATATTTATACAATCCTTTATTTTTGGGTTTTTACCCAAAAATAACAAAAAAACTTTTTTTAAATTATGATTTTATTTTTTTAAATCTTTTTTGAACTCTGAATAAAATTAAATTTATAAACACTGCGTCGTGTTGAGTTGTTTTCCCCTGCTAGGGACAAAATAACATTACTTAGCTTGCAGGGTTTTTTATGTTTTTTTGTTCTAGCAACTCTTTTTAAGTGAACACTGTAAACTATTCACTATCAACTGCGTCGTGTTGGGTTTTGGGGTTTTGTTTCCCCCCTAAACAAAACTACTTACTTAGGTTTTGTTCCCGCAATCTTTTTTAATGAATGTTCATTTCCTAACAACCCCGGGGTGTTGATTTTTCCCCCCTTTCCCAAAACTCTTTTAGTTGGGGTTGGTTTTAGCCCCCAAAATCTTGAAATCTTGTTCATTTCCTAAACAACTCTGTTTGATTTAGTTTTTTCCCCCCCCACGGGCCCCTTTAAAAAAATTTTGTTCCGTTGGATTTTATTTTCCCCGCAACCTTGATGATTTTAAAAAGTTTCCTAACCCTTGTGTGATTGTATTTTTCTAAAAAAAAAAAAAAAAAAAAGGGAAAAAAACAAAAAAAAAAACAAAAATCTTTTTTGGGTTTTTGGGTGAATTTTTTTTCTGCAACCTTTTTAAGTATCTGAATCGTAATTACTATAAACGGTCTTTATTTGGTTTTCCCCTGTTTGGCCCCAAAAAAACAAACTTATTACTTATGAGCTTGTTTTCAATTTTTAAGGAACTCGTAATACATTTAATACATCTCTTTTGGTTGTGTTTGGGAAAAAAAAAAAACGGGGGAAGGGGAAAAAAAAACTAACCTTCCTTTTGGGGGCCCCCCAACAAACTTTTCGGGTTGGAAGGTTATTGTTCCTGTCTTTTTGGAACCCCTTTTAATAAAGTATAAATTCAAACCCTGTGGTTGATTTTTTCCGGCACAAAAAAACAAATTACTTAGCTTGAGGTTTATTGTTCTGCAAACCTTTTAAGTGAACTACTGTAATCCTATTTACTATACAACGCGTCGTGTTAGTTGTGTTTCCCCTGCAGGCAAAAACTAACAATTCTTAGCTTTTCCAGGTTGATATGTTCATTTTTCCTAGCAACTCTTTTTAAAACTTTCTGTAATACAGTTCATATACAACTGCTCGTTTGAGTTGTGGTTTTCCCCCGTACGGGACAAAAATAACAATTACTTGCTTGCCAGGCTTGATGTGTTCATTGTTCCTAGGAAAAAATCTTTGTAAAAGGAATATAATTTTAGTCCACTTCCTGGTGGTTTATTTTTTCCCCTGCAGGGACAAAATAACAATACTTAGCTTGCCGGGTTTATGATGTTCAAATTTTTCCTAAAAACTCTTTGTAAGGAACTACTGTAATACAGTATTCACTATAAAACTGCGTCGTGTTGATTTGGGTTCCCCCCGACCCACAAAATAAAATTCAGCTTGAGGTGATGTTTAAAATTTTAGAAAATCTTTAAGGGAACTACTGTAATGTTTTTATTCCTGCTCGGGATTTATTTCCCCCGGCAAAAACTCAAATTTTTCTGCCACTTTTTATTTATTTTTAAATCTTTTAAAACACTGAAAACGTATTTATCCGCGCTTTATTTTGTTTTTTCCTGTAGGCAAAAAACTACAATTTTAGTTGAAAACTTTTATTTTTTTTCCTACAAATCTTTTTAAGTGCCTGTAAAACGACCCCAAAAACTGCGCTTTTTTGGGTTTATTTTCCCCTTTGGGAAAAATCTTTTGTTTAGTTTTAATTCATTTTCAAAACAAATCTTGTAAGTGAAACCCCCCGTAAAACAAAAACATAAAATTGCTCGTGTTGAGTTTTTTTTTCCTGCATGAAAAACTAACAATTTTTCTTCCAGGGTGTGTGGGGTTTTTTTCCCAAATCTTTGAAAAACGTAAAATATTACTTCAAGCTGTGTTTTTTGTATTCCCCGCTCCCAAAAACTAAAAATTACTTACTTCCACTGGGTTTGGGTTTACCTCTTTTAAGGAAAATAAAATATTCCTTCAAGGCTTTGATTTGTTTCCCCTTAAGGCACAAAATACAATTTCTTACTGCCGCTTTTGATTTTTGTTTTTTCCCTCTTTGAAAAACTACAATACTATTCCATTAAAAGGGTTCTGTTTTGGGCCCCTGTAGGACAAAATAACAATTACTTACTTTCCGGTTGATGTGTTTTTTTTCCTAGCAAAACCCCTTTAAAATTTTTCCGTTTTTAAGTTTTCCTTTCAACTCTGTGTTTATTTTTGTTTCCCCCTTTAAAAGGGGGCCCCTAAAAAAATTTGTTCCGGGTGGGGAATTTTTTGTTCCCGCCAAACCCTTTTTAAGTGAAAATTTTCATTTTATCAACTGGTCGTTTTGGTTTTTGTTTTGGTTTGGAAAAAAAAACAATTCTTACGCCACTTAATTATTGCCCCGCAAAAATTTTTTTTGCTCTGAATGTATTAAATATAAAAAACGTTTTGATTGTTTTTTTGGAAAAAAAAACAATTTCTTACTTAGCTTATGTGTTTTGTTCCTAGCAACTCTTTGTAATGAACTACTGTAATACAGTATTCCTATACAACGCGTCGGTTGAGTTGAGTTTCCCCCGCTAGGCCAAACTAAAAAATTACTTAGCTTGCCAGCTTGATGATTTTTGTTCCTAGCAACTCTTTTTAAAATGAAAATATGTAATACAGGATTCACTTACAACTGCGTCGTGTTGAGTTGTGGTTCCCCCCTAGGCACAAAACTCAAATTTCTTAGCTTGCCCGGCTTGATATGTTCATTGTTTCCCCCAAATCTTTTTTAATGAACTATGTAAACAGTACACTATACAACTGCGTCGTGTTGAGTTGTATTTCCCCTGCACACAAAAATAAAAATTTTTCTTAGTTCATTTTTTGTTTTTTTTTTTGAATCTTTTAAATATACTTAAAACCCCTTTATTTTCCTCCTGTTTGGGGTTTTTTTCCCCCCCTCGGCCAAAATCAAATTTTCTTGCCATTTTGGGGGTTATTGTTTTCCAGAATCTTTTTTGCTCGTAAAAGTTTCCTTACCCCTTTATTTTGGTTTCCCCTTTAGGGGGCCCAACAATTCTTGTAGGTTTAATTTTTATTTCCTAACAACTCTTTTAAATGAAATCTTTACGACACATACAATGCTCCTGTTGAGTTTTTTTTTCCCCCTTTGGCCAAAAAAACTACTTGGTTTCCCCGTATTTCATTTTCCAGCCTCTTTTAAATGTATTTAAAAAGTTTCCTTCAAAGGCTTTATTTAGTTTTTCCCCCGTAGGGCACCAAAATTTTTTTTATGGGCCCCCCTTATAGTTTTATTTTCCTAGCCCTTTGTAAATTTTTTTCGTACACAACAACTTTCCCTTTATTTAGTTTTCCCTGTAGGCAAAACCCAACATTCTTGTTGGGGGGCTTATGAAAGTTCATTTTTAGCCTCTTTGTAAATTCCCCGTAAACAATTACATAAATGCTTTTGTTTTTGGTTTGTTTCCCCCGCACCAAAAAAAACAATTATTAGTTTCCAGGCATGAGTTTTTGTTTTGAAATCTTTTAATGTACGAAACAATTACATACAAAGGGGGGTTGAGTTTATTTCCCCCCCTCTGGGAAAAAACTACAATTTCTTTTCTTCCCCTTGTGTGTATTGTTTTTCCCCTTTTTTGCTAGAAACAAATTTACTTTTTCAAGCTGTTTTATTGTTTTCCCCCGCACCAAAACTAAAAATTTCTTTTTCCCCCTTATGGTTCTTTTTTAGTTTTTTTTTGCTACGAAAAAATTTCCAATAAAAAGCTCGGGTTTTTTTGTAGTTTCCCCGCACCAAAAAAAACAATTATACCAGGTTATATTTTTTTTCCTACAACTCTTTGAAATGAAATCCCTTTTTTAAAAAAACAATACAATCTGTGTTTGGGTTTGTTTCCCCCCTTGGCCCTAACAATTCTTGTTGGGCCCCATGTTTCTTTCCAACAACTCTTTGTAAATGAATCTTTACGAACTTAAAAATTCCTTTTTTTTTAGTTTTTCCCTTTTAGGCAAAACTACAATTCTTTTTTGCCCCTGTATGTTTTATTTTTTTTCAACTCTTTTGTGTTTTTTCTTTCACAAAACTTCCCTTTTTTTTAGTTTCCCCCTGTAGCCAAAAACTAACAATCTTTGAAGGGTGGGGGGGGGGGGGGGGGGGGGGGGGGGGGGGGGGGGGGGGGGGGGGGGGGGGGGGGGGGGGGGGGGGGGGGGGGGGGGGGGGGGGGGGGGGGGGGGGGGGGGGGGGGGGGGGGGGGGGGGGGGGGGGGGGGGGGGGGGGGGGGAACTACTGTAATACAGTAAATTTACTATACAACTGCGTCGTGTTGAGTTGTAGTTTCCCTGCTACGGGACAAAACTAAAAATTACTTAGCTTGCCAGCTTGATGATGTTCATTGTTCCTAGCAACTCTTTGTAAGTGAACTACTGTAATACAGTATTCACTATACAACTGCGTCGTGTTGAGTTGTGTTTCCCCTAGGCAAAAACTAAAAAATTACTTAGCTTGCCAGGTGGGTTGATGTTATTGTTTCCCAGCAAACTCTTTGTTTAAATGAACTACCCGTAATACGTATTCACTATCAACTGCGTCGTGTTGAGTTGTAGTTTCCCCTGCTACGGCACAAAACAAACAATTACTTAGCTTGCCAGGCTTGATGATGGTGATTGTTGCTAGCAACTCTTTGTAAGTGAACTACTGTAGTACGGTATTTGGTTTAAGGGCCATTCACAACCAACTTAGTAGCTAACTTAGCCTCTAACTTAAAGGTTTGTCTTATGGAAAACAACACGTCTGTTCATGACCAAACTTAGCCTTTAACTTACATTTATCAGCAACCGAATGTTTGCAAACTCCAAGGTTTTACTTAGCAGCTAACTTAACATTAAGCTTTTAACCAATCAGAGAGAGACTCGAGCCGACAATTTCCGGTCATATCCGATTGAAAACGTAAACAAACAGCAAAAATGGATCCCAAGAAACATCAGCTATTGTTCGATGAAAAGCTATTGAACGAATTCATGAAAAGGCCACTGCTATATGTAAAATCTTCGTCTTTATACAAAGATAAGAATATAAAAGAAAACATTTGGCTATCGATTGGGGCAGAAATGTCAACTGACCGTCAGTATTATTAACGTTTTATTGCGGTACTAGGCCTAGCCCCCAGCTAGGGCTAGGCCATGTGAGGTTATGTAAGGCTTACGTCACGTTGTCTTAAATAAATACGTTTATTATTTTTACCATCAATTATTGTTTAATAAACTGTACAGTCTATAGTCAATCAATTCTATAATGCTACCTAAGTAGAGCTAGGCTAGGCCTACTTACTGAATGCTGAATGTTATTGTATGTCAAGCATTGGCGCGATAAAAGTAAACACTGCAAATCTGTGTTGTGATTGGTTTAAAAACATCTATCATGCACAGCCATCTAAAGTTAGAGGCGACGGTATGGCTGTAAAGCACTCTGCCACGAGCAACATCTAGGAGGCAGTGGCTGTTAAGTTAGCGGCCTAAATATCTATCATGAACAGCAACCTAAAGTTAGAGGCTAAGTTAGCTGCTAAGTTAGAGGCCTAAGTTGGTTATGAATGAGCCTTTAGAGTGGAGAAGGGTTGACAGGTTGGGAAAGCATAGAGAACATAAAGCCCAGCCTGAAGGGCTGGGGGGCAACAAAACTTTTCACCTGCTGATGACAACTGCAGCTAATTAAAAGTTGTTACCTTAATCCACGACGCGTTTCGTCCTTCTGGGACTCATCAGGCGGATGGTGGCCACTAAAAATCAGCTAACTACATGCAAACAAAACTCACAACACATAACCAAACCTGTGGTAGGGCCACGCAAGAAGTAAATTCTGCAAGCATGTTGTCATCATCAGCAAGGTTACTTCACACACCATTCATACTGGGGCACACAGTCAGCACAGACAGTAAGGGGGCTTCCCTCCCAACTCTGGTGCTCGGGAGACAAGAAGGTCCTACCCTGGATTCGAACCAGGACCCTTGGCAACAAGAGAAAAGCTGCCCCTCCTGCTGTTGCTGGGCAAGGGTGCCTCTTCATTCATACTAAGAGAAAAGGTTAGAGATAGGAAGGGTGGAAAGTCACAACACAGCACAACCAGTGAGGGGGCTTCCCTCCTAGACTCTGGTGCTTGGGCGACAAAAGAACCATGTCTTACCCTGGATTTGAACCAAGACCCGTGGCAACGAGAGAGGCTGCCCTACTAATTGTGACTGGGATTCGAAAACGAAAGGAAACAAGACTACAAATTGCAAGCTCTTGGCTATAGCACAGGTAGTATACAAGAGTTTCAGGAAGGCTTTGGTGGCGCAGTATCTACTAACTTTGGGCCGAGGTGGGCAACGAATGCAATTTTAACATTGCTACGATAGGCGGATAGAAAGAAATCTCATATTTTTCACCGCCTACACCAGAGGTCGGGAACCTGCGGCCCAAGTGCCGCATGTTCGATTGGTTTGAAGTTTGAACTGCCAAATTTTGCAGCTTTGAGGAATCTAATCTTCAATAAAATTCACCCTTTTAACATGTGTGTAGATGGCGCCAATGTAATTTTTGCCCACCAGTCGGCCATGACAGTCGTTGTGACGTCATCTGAAACTCGTTTACTCCCTGTTATTGTGTGTTTGTATAAATGGTGTTTCTTCTTTTCAGCCCATATCGTGTTCCACTGTTCCTATGGCGAGACCATCTACTTCCTAATATCGAGAACACAACATTGATTATCAAGAAAACTACATCACCTATCTATGTAGGCTACTTGGGATGCACATCAATACTTTTTTCATTATTGATTAATTTTATCAAAATGGCAATGTCATTATCGAATCGATAATGTCAATATCACCAACAAAGCCTGTTCCGACCTATAAGTGGAACCTCCAGTGTAGCAAGTGTAAGTCAAAACAATACAATCACGTTCCGTTTGCTGCCTGACTGTCTTCGATGTCATGTGTTTGGCTTCCGTTATCGACTGATAGGCTATGAAATGAGCTATCAGTGAAAGCTTATTTCCAAACATAAATCTTGAGTGTGACACCATCAGCAGATCAGCCCAGACAGTGCATGGCACAACGTGAGATAATCTCCGTCTTTGGAGTTTTGATTCGTGTCATTCTTGACCAACGATTTAATATTTTTATTATTGATAATGAATTTTGATCTATTATCGTGTGCATCCCTAAGGCTACTATATCATATAAAATATAAAATAATTATTACTCTATTACCTCCCCTACTGTTGTACAAATATATTTTTATGTGATAAAAAATTAATTTTCAATACAAAAATGTACATTTGTCATAATTCTTTTATTCAGAGACAGGTACTTATGGTATAAGCAAAATTTACACTGTTTTAAATAAAGTTTAAAATAATTTTCATTACAAATTCACCGCTGTTGGGGAATACAACAATAAAGATTGTATTTTGTTTCATCACAAAAAAGTACCTGCTTCTGAATTCTCATAACTAGTACCAGAGTCGATAAAGAAGTTTCCCCGTTGGGGAGGTCCTCCAACTCCCTATACCGCCCTGGGTTAAATAAAAAGTCGGTTTTTGGCGTTTGGAATCTAACGTTCCGCGCGACTCTGTGTGACGATTGATGGAACTACTTCAATAAAACTACGTCACTTTTCTACTAGTAGTTAACAGTCGATGACGACAAATGGCGGAAACGTCAAAATATTAAATACGATCGAGTGTTGGCGAATGTTTTGGAGTAAAGCAAACTATCTTTATTGATGAGGATATTTCTGATGGAGTAGACCTAAGCTTAGGACCAGTGTTGGGGAAGGAACTTTTAAAAAGAACGCGTTCTTTTTTTGTGAACTTTTCAGTGAACTTACTCTTTTTTAAATGAATGAACTTGAACTTTTAAAAGTTCATTCCGAGAACGAACTTTTCAGTTTTAGAAAGTTCTTTTGTAAGTTCTTTCCGTGCGCCGAGCAACCGTCGACTCGCCGCCGTCGACGCTTAAAAACAATAAAAAATCGTTGTTTATCGTAGTTTATTTTTTTGTTTATTTGGATTAAGGACGCGTCAACCGTGAGGTCATAATGCACCACTCTAACCTAGGGGGCCTAAGGGCCCATGCTGGTCAGAACCAACCAAGGTAAAGGGGAGGAAGGGGGTTATACCAACAATTCTGACAATGCTTATGTTACGATACACGTACTAGTTACGGCATCACAAATGTTATCCACAGCTGCTAATAAAAGACAATACGTCGCGGTCGTCATCGTCTTTGTCATAGTTCGTTGTGTCATAGTCATCGTCGTCGGGGAGGTCGTCAAGGGAAGGGTGGAAGGTCCCCGACGACGATTGTCAGAGCTCGCCACTATTTATCGTTTATCGTAGGCCTACGTTGACGCCCGTTCAGCTGATTTTGGCAACATCACGCACGATTCACGAAGTTAAAACGATGTTCGCTAACTAATTCGGAAAAAAAATCTTGGAAGCCTAAAATGCTAAGTATCTGCATTAATTTTACAAGCTGGTCGACGAGAATGTAGAACAAATCATCAACACGATCAAAGACAACTCAACACTTTCGTCCGACTCAAACTCGCGAGTAAATTGGTACTCGAACACCCCTTATGTTTTTTTCTTGTGTTTTTCTTCAATTTACGTTTGCCTTTAATAAAATAGTGATTTTTTTTTACAAAAGAACTTTTAAAAGAACTTAGTTCATATTTTAGACGAACTTGAACTTTTCAAAATTTGAGGTTTTAAAAGAACTTGAACTTTTTAAAAGTTCATTATTTGACTGGAACTGAATTTTTAAAAAGTTCATTTTAAAAAAAAACTAAACCAAAACACTGCTTAGGCCTGGGCCCACAATAGGTTTTGTTCAAGTTTCGTTTTAAATGCCAAGGGCGTACTTACGTCTAAAAAATGTATTGGCTTTGGGCCTAGGCTCACTTACGCCTTTAGGTTTGAACAGACTATCTCAATTTTTTTCGCACGAAAATGTAGGACGCCTCCCAAACCCTTTTTAATTACAAAAATAAATAAAAGTAAATCGTTTTAAAAGACTAGGGCCAGGGCTAATATGATTGAAATAAATTAAAGTTTGACTTTTCGTCTTTTTTTGTTGATTTCAGCGTCACGCACAGCGAAATCTACTGACCGTATTTAGCGTGCATGTTTTATTATTACACATTTGAGCCGCCCTCAGCGCGAAGAGCGTTAGATTCCGTTTTGACTTGGGAGTAAGGGGACCTCCCCAAAGGGGAAACTTCTTTATTGACTCTGCTAGTACCTACATTTTACTTGAGTCCTTTACATTTACAAGATCCCATCCTAAGTTTCTCCAAAATATCAAGGGGGAAAATATAATTCTACGTAAAAACACTTTAAACCCAAAATCTTGAATTAACTGGGAAAACCCGCCAAAGTCTTTCGACGAGTGATTGTCTTGTTGATTGATTGTTTGGATTTTGTTAACGTCTCACTTTAATGCACTTTGGGTATTCGAGACAAGGGTGGTGATAGATGGGGATAAAGTATAAACAAAAGGGGGGAGGGGAACCCGGGTACCGGCCTAGCCTACCCCTTTTCAAAAGTCCCAAGGGGGCCCAAAAGTTGAGTGCCCTTATACCAACTAAATTTTAAAAACCCCTATTTTTTTATACCAATATTATTATCAAACTTAAATGAAAATGTTCCTGGGTACTCAAGACAAGACTCGCTCACTCGTCTAACAAAGACTTTGGCGTTTTCCTAGTCTAGTTGGCTATAGACCCCTTCCCGAAATGGGGAGACCGGGGTTCAATCCCCTGGTCGGGAAAGTTTTTTATAATTCTGGTTTTTTTTTTTTAAAATTATTAAAATGTTTTGAAATGCATAAACCAGGAGTCCATCATTGTGAAAATACAAATGGAAACATAGCCAGACGAAATATTGAAAATATTGCCAGGTTTACTTAATCTCCTAGGGGAATTTGGGGGTTAACTTATTATGGTGTTGTGCTGGCCAGTGGGCTTGGAAAAAAGAAAGTGATCTCCTCCCGCCAAGATGAAATTATATTGTGGGCGGTGTGAAAAGATAAGAAGTACTAGTTAATAAGGAAAGGAAATGAAATTGAGAGCCTAAAGTTCAAGAGGGCTAGGACCGACACATGGGAGGACACTATAAAAATAGGATCCCAAACAAGCATTTTGGGTTTGTGAATGAAAAAGACGAGTGGGAAGCCCGAGACATTGGGAGAACCAGATACAGGCAGATTTTGAGGGAAAAGTGGGGATGGTTGAAAAGGGGAGAGAGATGGTGGGGGACAGGAAGAAAAGGAAGAGCTATGTTGCGGCAAGAAATGAGTTAGGAGATGAGGTGTGGGGATGGGTTGGGGGGGGGGGGGGTTTATGAACCCCGTTTAACAAGCAGCACCCCAGGTATACTGACTGCAAAAAGTATTTAGCAGTACCATGGGGATGAATGCCCCTTCATTCCATCCCCCCAATTTAATATTAAACAAATAAAATTTATTGGAATTTAAAAAATAAATAAAAAGATAAATAAAAAAAAAAACAAAAAGTAAGTGTTCAAAAAATGGATTCTACTAAAACCAATTTTAATTGAAAGGGTTAAAAAAAAATAAAAAAAGCAAAAACAAATTAAAATTTTTTTCCCCCCGAGGAGGGGGTTGAGGGGGGGGGAAAACCCCCGACCGGGTGGGAAGATGGGGCCTAAAAAAAATCCCCTCCTTGGGTTTTAAAAAATTGAGAAAATTGTAAAGAGTTATACTGAGTGGGGGCGTGTCTGCTGGATTTTTAAGAGGGGGGGTTTTTCCCGCCCCCTCTGCCGTAGCCCGCGGGGAACGTGCCCAGCTTGTTTTTGGGCCATTCTCTATATTTTCTCGTCGCGCCGACACGGTTGACTCGGGCTGCTTTTTAAATTAAAAGGGCCCCCCCTGAAAATCTGTTTGGGGGACTGTGTGCATGAGTAAAATTTCAGAAAAAAAATTAAAAAATTTAAAATCTCGACCAAAACCCCCAAACCCCCCCCCCCCTTTGGTTGGTCAAAAAATACCCCCAAAATGGAATTATTTAAAAATACTAGAAAAAAAAGAAAAAAATCCACCCCCCGGGGTTTGAAACCCGGGTTTTTTCCACATTTCAACATTTGGGGCCTTCCTGGGAAACTCCTTGGTTTTAAACCCCCTGGGAAAAATCATTTAATTAATAAATATTAACCCCTTGACTTGATGCGTACATCTTTCAGAGGCCAAATGCTTTGAGAATCTTAAATCCCAGGCTGTGGATAACATTTGTTAATGGAACCCCGTTTTGTCTTAAAACAAAACACAATCGTTATTAAAGCAACCTTTTTCCTTTCTTCAAACTAAAAAATTCCCCTTCCTGGGGGACGCGCTAAAAAAATTAACACATTTGGTATTAAGAGAAATTCTTTGGGTTCAAACTATACTCAACCTCGGGGAAAGAGAAACATTTGGGCCCCAGGGTATCCTCCCCCTTTCCCCGGGCTGGTTACCCCCCTCTGGGGGCCGGGGGGTTGAAAATTTGGGCCCAAAGCAGGCTTCTGCTAAACGTAAAAGGGAAATTCAAGAGAAAAAGTTTCCCCCTCGAAAACATCAGCAGAAAGAGGAAAATATCTTTCTCCCCGAAAATAAGGCGGCTCTGGGAATCGTCGGGGGGGGTCTTGCCCCCTTTCCCTTTACGACCCCCCCCCGGGGACGATGACAAGACCAACGAACGAACAAAGGGCGATGACGACCCCCGACGTGAGAAACCCCATTTCCCCCGGGGCCCGGGGTTTAAAAAATTGGCCCGAAACCATGGCTTGCAATCGTAAAAGGCGATTAAAGAAAAAATCCACTTTGCAAACATCAGCTAGAAAGAGCGGGGAAAACCTACTCCCCCAAAAATAGAGGCGAGCTCTGGCAATCGTCGCGGGGCCTTTCCCCCTTCCCCTTTTAACCCCCCGGGGACGATGAAATGACACAAGAACGATGACAAAGACATGACGACCGGGGACGTGAGAAAAACCCCCCTTTTTCCCCTTCCCCTGGCTGGTTCTGACCAGCAGGGCCCCCCTCCTCCCCCCCCCCCCCCCCCCTAGGCCTAAGGGGGTCATTATGACCCAACGGTTGACGCGTCCCTTTAAACCAAATAAAAACCAAAAAATCTCCCCCCTTTCCCGTGGCTGGTTCTGACCAGATGGGCGTTCCTCCCCCCCCCCCCCTTGGTTGAGTGGTGCTTATGACCTAACGGTTTACGCATCCTTAACCAAACAAAAAATAAAAAAAAATAATCCCAAAAAAACAAAAAAAAAAAAAAAACTCCCCCCCTTACCCGGGCGGTTTTTGACCAGCATGGGCCCCCCCCCTCCCCCCCCCCCCCTTAGGTAGAGTGGTGCTTATGACCCCAACGGTTGACGGTCCTTAATCCCAAAAAAACCCAAAAAAACCAAAACCGCTGGGCCCGGGGGAGAATTTGGGCCCCGGCATGGTCGCTAAACGTAAAAGGCGATTCAAAAGAAAAAGTTTAAACCCCGCAAACGTCAGCTAGAAGAGCGGGGGTTATAATTTTCTCCCCCAAAAATAGGGCGAGCTTGGCAACGTCGTTTGGGGGCCTTTCCCCCTTCCCTTGACGACCCCCCGGCCCGAATTTACAATGAACAAAAAACGATGCAAAGACATGACGACCGCGACGTGAGGGAAAACCCCCTTCTCCCCTTCCCCCCCGGGTGGGTTTTGCCCAGCATGGGCCCTCCTCCTCCCCCCCCCCCCCCTTTGGGTAGGGGTGGTGCATTTTTGACCCAAAAAGGTTGAAAGCGTCCTTAATCAAATAAACCAAAAAAAACCTCCCCTTACCCCTGGCTGGTTCTGACCACATGGGCGTTTTCCTCCCCCCCCCCCCTTTGGCTAGAGTGGTGCATTATGACCTAACGGTTGAGCATCCTTTTCCAAACAAAAAATAAAAAAAAAATAAAAAAAATCCAAATAAAAACCAAAAAAAAAAAAAAAATTCCTCCCCTTTCCCGTGGGTGGTTTTTGACCCGATGGGCCCCTCCTCCCCCCCCCCCCCCCCCCCCCTTTGGCTAGGTGGTTTAATTATGACCCAACGGTTGACGGTCCCCTTTTCCAAATAAACCCCAAAAAAAAAAAAACCGTCCCGGGCCCGGGGGGAAAAATTGGCCCCCCGAGCATGGCTCTTTTCTAATTGTAAAAGCGATTCAAGAGAAAAAAATCCACCCCCCGCAAACGTCAGCTAGTAAGAGCGGGGGGTATTTTAATTACCCCCAAATAGAGGCGAGCTCTGGCCCAATTTTCGTCGGGGGCCTTGGCCCCCCCTTCCCCTTGGGCGACCCCCCGGCGGGCGATGACAATGACACAATGGAAAAATGACAAAGGGCAATGACGACTCGGGCGTGGGAAACCCCCCTTTCCCCCCATTTCCCGTGGCTGGTTCTGACCAGCAGGGGCCCCCCCCCCCCCCTTTGGCTAGAAATGGTGCCTTATGACCTAACGGTTTACGCCGGGCCCCTTTAAACCAAATTTCCCCCCAAAAAAAAACATATCCCCTAGGCTTTGAGTGGTGCATTAAACTAGGCCCCGGGGTTTTGAATTTTGGCCCCCCGAGCATGGCCCCCGTCTGGGCCCGGGGGAGAATTTTTCCCCGAAACATGGTCGCTTAAAACGTTTAAAAAGGGGATTTAAAGAAAAAATCCCCTCGCAAAAAGTCAGCTAGTAAAAGGAGTAATTTAAATTTCTCCCCCAAAATAGAGGCAAGCTCTGGCAAAAGTCGTCGGGGACCTTTTTCCCCTTCCCTTGACGACCCCCCCCGGGGACGATTTACAAAGACCCAACGAACGATGACAAAGACATGACGACCGGACTTGAGAAAACCCCCCCCTCCCCCCTTAAACCCTGGCTGGTTCTGACCAGCTTGGGGGGCCCCTTTTTCCCCCCCCCCCCCCTTAAAGGGTAGAGTGGGCATTAGACCTAAAAGGTTTAAAGGTTGACGCGGGCCTTATTCTTTAAAAAAAAAAAAAAAAAATGACAACAATAACAATGGCAAAGACGGTGATGACAACGACGTGGCCCCTCTTTCCTTCTCATTCCTGGGCCCGGGCTGGGCCCGGGGAAGAAGGCTGGCCAGAGCCCCACTTTTGCTAATCGTTTAAAAAGTCCCCTTCAAGAGAAAAAGGTCCCACCCTTTTACCCCCAAAATTTGTCAATCGGCCCTCAATCGTTGCGGCGGGAAAAACTTTTCCCCCCTTTTCCCCTTTACCGACCTCTCCGACGAACCGGGGGGACAATGAAAAACAAAAAAAAAAGAAAAAAAGGGGCAAGGAAAGAAAGACGATTTCGACGGGCCCCAAACCCGTGGGGTGGTTCCCCCCGGGCCCGCGGGGTCCCCCTTTTCCCCCTTCCCAAACAAAACCAAAAAACCTAGGCTTGAGTGGCGCATTGTACCCCCAAAGAAATTTATGCGGCCCCTTCCCCATAAAAAAATAATTTTTTAACTTTTTAAAACTATTCCCAAAATTCCCGAAACCAAATTGTTTCCTGAGGGGGAATCTAGCGTTTTAAAAATCGATAAAGGGCGAAACTTTAATTAAAAAATTCGAAAAGTCGACTTTTGAGTTGTTTCCAACAACTGTAAAGCAAAACCCAAAAAAAGGCCCTAAAAGCGAGTGAACTTTCGGATTGTGGGAATTTCCCTTTTCATTTTTTAAAGTTTTAGATTAAATTTTAATAAACGCGTTCGTACCTTATTGGGCCTACTATTTTGACGAAGTACCTATTCCCCTTCTACGGAACAAAGCTTTAGATTTTAATATTTGCCTAGGGCCCCGACAGGCAATGTAGGCTAGGCCCCAGGCCTAAATGTCAAAGTTTTTTGGCCCCAGGCTAGGGGAGGCTAGGCCTAGGCCCAGAGGGGGCTTATCGTCCTTTATGGGCCCCAAACCCCTTCCAGGCCCCAAAAGGGTAACCCCACAAGGTTTTTGTAAAAGGCTGGTTGGCTTAGGCCCCTAGGTAGGCCTACAGTGGGAAAAAAGAAGTGGGAAAAATTTTTTTCATAAATAATGGGCCCCGGGCCCAGCTAGGCCCCAGGCTTTTAGCCCAGGGCCTTTGGTCTAGGGCTAGGCCTAGGGAGCCCCCACCCCAGGCCCCTATAACCCAGCCATTTCACCAAAATAGGGGTGGCCCCAAAATCTAGCCTATTTTACAAGCTAGGGCCCAGGCCCTGTCTAGCCTAGCAATGAAGCTTGCCTAATCATAGATGCCTGCTTGTAAATGGCAAATAAATTTGAGCCTGGACCACTCTTCTTTCCTTGTCTCCTGTGCCAACATTTCCTGTCTATGTAGGCCAAGGCTAGGCCTAGCGCCAGCATGGGAGTTTACTCCCCATAGTCCGTAGGCTAGAGTGGTGCATTATGACCTAACGGTTGACCGTTTGATGTTCCCTCATAGCGTTCTTGTCTGACAGGCTAGATTGTTATTTGTGGGTTTCCAACCTTTTACTCGAGTAGGCCTAATCCGTTAGCTACGACGACGACGACCATGACATACCAATGATGGCAAATACAATAACGACCAGTAGGCCTACATGAGAGCCCCCTTTTCTTTGCTTTACCTCCCCCTTCTGGGCCCGTGGTAGAATTGGCCCAGAGCATGGCTCTGCTAATTGCACACTATGATTCAAGAGAAAAAGTCCACCTTGCAAACATCAGCTAGTAAGAAGGAGAGTAGGTTCCCTTACTCCCTGAAACTAGAAGCGAGCTGTGGCAATCGTCGTCGGGGACACCACCTCTTTCCCTTGACCTTCACAAGTCACAACATTTGTAACCGTTAAGAAATGTTATGTATGTTCACCTCCATTACGACGATGACAATGACACAACGAACGATGACAAAGACGATGATAACTGCAACTTGAGAACCCCCTCTTTCCCCACTCTTATCCATTGCTGGTTCTGACCAGCATGGACCATTCCTTTCCATATCACCTAGGCCAGAGTGGTGCATTATGACCTAGGGTAATAGCCTATAACGTAACAAGTCACATTTAAAATATCTGGTTGCTTCCTTATTTTCCAGGGCTATCCTAGCCTGCGGGCGACAATGAAAAAGAAACGGTTTTGAACACAACATCAAGTCAACTGCCAACTCACAGCAAGTCAACAGCCAACTCAAACCATGTCGCGACCAGAAAAGAGAAACACGGGTGGCTTTGTAAGTCCAAAACTTGTTTTCTCTTGTCGATTATTTACGTACCTTGTGCCATTCATATTTCATACTCCTACCTTCTCTCGGCTGTGGCTCGCAGAGAGGAGGTTGAATAGGAATAGGCCACACACGTCTAACTAACGGATATAGGCCTACCCGATATATCTCTTACCAGAGAAAAGGTTGTTCGCAGATGTGACGCATGCGATCTACCTTAAACCGTAGCCTAGGCCTACATCATAGGCCTATGCTGGCAGAACGTACCAAATATGATGCCTTGCATACGCAATGTGATCTCTCCCAATAATATGTAGAACTTTTATCATAGTCATAGGCCCTATAATACGCTGACTATCATCTTTATTATTTTCTTTTCTTTGTCTGTGCGCATTGTAGAATTTGGCCCAGAGCGCGGCTCTGCTAACCGTTGTAGGCGAGAATAGAGTCTATCTCGCAACCATCGGCTAGTAAAGACGATGACGAGTTCTGCGATGTGAGAACCTCCCCTTTCCTCCTCCTACCCGTGGCTGGTACTGACCAGCATGGGCCCCACTCTCCTAGGCTAGAGTGGTGCATTATGACCTAACAGTTGACCCGTCCTTAATCCAAATAAACAAACAAAAAAAATTATAGGCCTAGGGCCTATATAGTGTTGTAAAATTTCATGAAATTTATTTTTGTGAAATATTTCATGAAATATTTTAATTTATATTTCACTGCCTTCAAAATATACCTCCTGATGGTAATGTCACCATATTTCACATCATGTAAGCTTTACCATGCAACATTGACAAGATGAGAATTTTATTGCTATAGCAAGCATTCTTTTCTCCAATTACGGTGCGGTAAGGTATGACGACGTGGCGTAGAGTCATTCTGTAGTACAGCAGTACAGTAGGGTAGTTGAAGAATAAAAATATGGAAATATTAAACAAGGACAATAAACTCTTTGTATTTCCTTACTTATGTAAAATTGTGCCTTTAATTTATATTTATGCGTTGACATTCAGACATTGTTTCTTTTAAAATCATAAAAATCATAATTTTTCTACTTAATTTATAAACAAATATTTTTAATACCTATTTTTATATTTGTTTATATTTCATCACTTATGAAATATTTCACGGAGGCTTGAAATATTTCACGTTGAAACATTTCACATGAAATATTTCAGTGAAATACAACAAGGCATATGTACAAGGCATAATGCAAGGCTTACAACACTAGGCCTATATTATGTTAACCAGTAGGCCTAGGGCCTATAAAACTCCGATCCTGTCTTATATGTTTTCCCCGCTTATTAGGCCTACGGTACGTACAAAAATCAATTTAAAAGTGTGCGCTCTTGCTGTGGTTACGTTTTAACCAGCCGCGCTCTCGCGTTTGTATCAGCCTTACGTCTGTCCGTCCGCCCTCCCGCTGACGATTGCGAGGGAGAGAGAGAGAGAGAGAGAGAGCTAGCAATATCATGCGCGAACAATTTGTGCGTTCGATCCAACTCAGATATAGGGGATAAGTAATGTTTAATGTTGTTTAAATAACATTAGGCCTCATAATAAACACAAGACATTATATTATTATGCTTTATAATATGTTTAATTGTTATTCAATACAAGATTGCTATGTTATATGCTCATTTAGTACTAGATTAACCCCGTCTGGGCCCGGGGTAGAATTGGCCCAGAGCATGGCTCTGCTAATCGTAAAAGGCGATTCAAGAGAAAAAGTCCACCTCGCAAACATCATCTAGTATGAAGGGTAGTATTTTACTCGACGATGACAATGACACAACAACTATGACAAAGACGATGACATTATTAGTATTAGTATTATGTATAAGTATTTGGTACAAAAATATCAAAACCCCAAAAAAGGAATCTTGGCCATTTTGTGAATTTAGGGGGGTGACTTCCGAACGCGTCCGTAAGATTAAAACTTACACGTGCCCCCTGGATCACGCAAAAACGTTCGGACTCGAAGATGCCAAAGCAAGTTAACAGAAGAGATAGGAGAGTGGAGAAAATGTGTCCTTCTCAGGGCAACGTCCCTTGTTATATTGGAACGCAGGAGGTCTCTCCGAAGATAAATATTTAGAACTTAAGAAGATAATTATGACAAAAATGTAGACGCATTCACAGTGGTGGAAGCAGGATCAATCTCAGACAACAAAAAACTGGACAAAGCCATGACTAACGGCTACAAAATATATACTCTCCCTAGACAGAGACAAATCTCTTCAGGCATCATAGTTGGTGTGAAAGTGGGTTCTGACATCAAAATTTTAAAAATTTTACACAAAATGGACGAAGAAGACAAGATAGAGGTGGTACAACTAGAACTGTGGAAAAATCACACTAAGACCACATACATCATTCTCTATAACCCACCAACAAACGAAACAAAATTTTTAGATCTAGTCACTATTGACAGTACGTCAGTAATTGTAGGAGATTTTAATGCACCCAATAAAGCCTGGCATTACAATACAACAACAAAGTTGGACACATAGTTGAAGAATACATAGACAGCAACCCGCTGATGCTACTGGAAGCAGCAGATCCATATACCTTCCTCTCATACAGAGGAGGCCTCTCCAGACCAGATTTAGCCTTATGCCACACAAACTTATTCAATCACATGAAACAGGACAACCTAGAGTCTCCTTCCGGTGCTGGACACAAATTTTACTTATAACAAGACAGAAATGTAAACCTGAAGCTAGAGAAACCAATGCACTTGGAATTTTAAAAAGGGTACTGGAAGGAGTACAGAAGAATTACCGAAAACTATTCCTGGAATTTGAATCAGGGAAACATTGATTTAGACAACCAGAAAATTATAGATATCATGCAAACAGCTGCAGAAAAAACTGTACCTAGAGGAAAACAACAAATTACAAACCGTTCTGGAATGAACAACTACAAACTCTGAAACAACAAAGAGATCAAGAAAGGGAAAAACTGCAGAACAAACTCAAGACATGAAAGACATGATTCAACTCAGAAGAGTACAAGCCATGTTAAAAGACAAATTTTGGAAAGCAAGAGAATAGCATTACAAGAATATGTGGAGCAAATAGATTACAGAAAGGATGGTGTCAAAGCACATAGATACTTCTCCAGCCCTATGTAACCAAGAAAAGAGGGAAGAACAACAGGAGCCAATAATATATAAAGAAGTCCAACTCACCGAAGATAAGGATAAAGCAGAGGCGTTCTGTCAGTATATGTCACACAAACAAGACCAATAATAATAAACATGTAAAAGTAGAGAAACCCAAAAATACAGACAGGATAACGAGGACCCTTATAATGCACCATTTAATATCCATGAAGTGGGACAAGCATTAAGTAAACTGAAAAACAAGAAGTCACCAGGAGGTGACCTTAGCTACCCTGAATTCTTGAAAAACCTGGGAAAAGGGAAAGGGCAACTGGTATTACTGACACACTTCAATGCCATATGGGAGGGAAACATACCAGATATATGGCGAAAAGCAGAAGTTATCCCCATAGTGAAGAAAGGAAAAGACAGTAGTAAAGTAGAGATCTATAGGCCTATATCTCTCACAAGTATGATGTCAAAGCTCATGGAACGTATGGTAAACCAAAGACTAAAAATCTACCTGGAGACAAATAACCTCATAACAGAACACCAGGCAGGCTTCAGGAAAGATAGAAGCACTCTCGACCAAGTGGCATATCTACAGCAGGAGGTGAAGGAAGGCTTCAATAAACAACTAGCAACACTTGTGGTGTATGTTGATTTCCAAACTGCATTTGATGTTGTGAACAGAAAGATCTTACTTACAAAAATGTCGGATATGAACATCCCAAGCAACATATACAGATGGACTAAAAATTTCCTGAGCCAGAGGTATATGAAGTGAGATATGGAAACAAAAGATCAAAATACAGAAAAACCAAGGCAGGAGTTCCCCAGGGAGCAGTCCATGAATCCTACCCTTTTCTTGACCTACATAAACTGACCCAGCTGACCATATTGAAGAGAGAAGTGAGGCCAAAGCAAAGCTGTTTTCCAGATGATGTGGTGCTGTGGCACAGTGGTAGAGATAAAGATAAGATGGAAATTGAAATGAATAAAGCCCTTAAAGCTCTGGAAGAATGGACAGAAAAGAATGCAATGATAGTTAACGAAAAGAAGACCGTGTACGACTACCACACTACGGGGCGAAGTGTACCAACATTTTTACTCAAGTACAGAACAAACCTGTTACAGAAAGAAGATAACCAGTATACCTAGGTGTAACTATGGATCAAAAAATGACAATGACCAAGCATATTGAAAAAATGCAAGCAGCAGGAAGGAAGCGATTAAACCTGTTAAAAAGAGTTGCAGGTGTTACCTGGGGGGCAACAGAGAACACATTATCTACCACATATAAAAACCTATGTGAGACCACTGCTTGAATATGGTAATGCAATCATAACAAAAGCCCCTAAAAATGCACTACAATCTCTAAATAGGGTCCAAAAATACTGCACTCAGAATAGTTACTGGAGGTGTTAAAACCAACTTATAGTAACTATAGAATCAAAAGCCAATATTCCACCCCTAGAGGCCAGACAAACTGAAGCTGCAGGGATCCTATACGAAAAACTGGTAAGACTGGATCAGAACTACTGGGATAAAGAACCATGTGAAAAACATAAAACCCATGTAACATTCATAACGAAGGCACGACAAATAAATGAGCATTTAATTGGGAATGAGGCAATTAACAATAGACAAGACCTCCTACCACCAAACATAAATGTTGCATTGTTAGAAATCCCACATGCATTGACAATACCTGACATCGACGGTAAGAAAAACAACCACTCATTGGTTCAACTAAAGAAATTGACATTGGCATACATTCGCCAGAAATACCCAGAAAATGAATGGCTACATCTGTATACAGATGGATCAGCATCCCCAGGGAAAGAAATGCGGGCGCAGGGATATACAGCAGAGAATTTGAGGGTGCCTACCCAGCTGGTGCTAACGGAAGCAATTACGATGGGGAGAAATCCGAGCAATAGTTGAAGCACTATTGAAACTATCAAAATCTGAAAACCGGAAAATTGTGATCCTATCCGACTCCAAGACTGCCATTGCAGCCATTGCAAATAGGGAGGAAACAGAACCCGAAATTAGACAATGTAAACTACAGATTCTACGACTCATGAATGATGGGAAACAAAAATTTTGCTACAATGGATACCGGCCCACTGTGGCATATTTGGTAATGAGAAGGCCGACTACCTAGCCAAACAAGGTAGCAAAAAACAACAAGAAAGTAAAAAACTGTCACATAAATCTCTCAAATCTCACCTGCATGCGTCGACAGACAAAGCAGTCCGTAAAGGGAAAGGCAAGAGAGGGGGCAGAATAAACTGTGGGAAGATTACACTAGAATGAGGCCGACTGGTAAACGTAAGTGCTACAGTAGAAAAATAGAGACAGCTCAATTCCGGCTTCAAACAGGACACGACCTACTCGGGAAAACACCTCCATAGATTTGGAATTTTTGAATCTAGTGTCTGTCGGATGTGTGGAGCTGGGGAACAAGACAGGAAACATCTTTTTCAATGTACATATATAAAGCTTGAACGCGACAAAATGCCAAATGGCATGGATCGGAGCGAACAGGAGTCCTATCTCTACTGGCTAACTAGAAAACACATGATGACATGAATAATGTCAATTGTTGGCATATGAAAAGAAGAAGATTTTGTGAATTTGCGACGGGCATCTTGGAATGTGGTGCAAAATAACAAAATTGCATAGTGTGATGCCCACCTCTAGACTTCTAAAGTCTATCTATCCATGAAGTACAAAGTGACCATCGACGGACGCGTCGGGTATGGGTATGAGGTAGCTGCTAAGGGTTGTCGCGTGAAGTCGTAAAATAGACCATCCTAGAAGCTGAGGGTTTTCTACCTGCTGTATTCTCTTCCTGTTCTATTATTTAATTTATTTATTGATATTTTTTTGTTTAATTGCAAATATCTAATAACGTTATTAAAATATTAAGCGTGCGTCTTGAATTTCATTTTTTTGGACGAAATCCTACGATAAAAACTGACTGAGTTACGGATAATGCTTCTATAATATATTTTGATAATATTATTTAATAATATAATAATATTGATATATTTCAGTCAGTTTTGATTGTAGACACTAGGGAAAAAAACACATTTCATAACTCAAGGTAAACATTTGAACCACGTTCTTAAATATTTGCAATTATTAAAAAAATATTTTGCTGAATAGATTATTTTCATCACAATAGATTTGAAATGGGCGAAGGCAGGTAACGGTTGATGCGTCCTTAATCCAAATAAACCAAAATCAAACACATGACACCATTAACTCAACTGATCAACTATTAATATCACAGTCGGCGCAATATGACCTAACTGGTTGAAGCGCCTTAGTTTCTCACGTCGTCGTAGGTTATTTGGGTCTGGTAGATGATGGAAGGATCCTTCTAACTCTTGAGCCTCGGGTATACTGAAGTCGGCTAGCCATTCCTCTCTCACCCATATTGTCTCGTCTGCTAATCGTGCAAGGCGATTCAAGAGGAAAAGTCCACCTTTCAAACGTTAGGCTAGCTAGAAAGAGGGGAGTATATTATTCCCCGAAACAAGAGGCGAGCTCTGGCAATCGTCGTCGGGGACACCGCCCCCTTCCCTTGACGACCTCCCCGGCAATGATGACCATGACGTGAGAACCCCCTTCCTCTCCCTGTGGCTGGTTCTGACCCGCATAGGCAGGCCCGGACTGGCCTGGTCCGCGATCGCGGAGGGCCCCCGGCCCCCACATAACGTACAAAAATAAAGTTTTTGTCTTGTTAGAAGTTATTTTGTGTTCTTGGTAGGGGAACATGCTGTACCTTGGACCACTTTTTACATTTATATGGTTTCTGGAGAAATGAGATGATGATTTTGGTTTATTTTTTTTGTATTTGCTAGAACATGCCTTGTACAAACTTTGTTGATTTTATTGTATATGGCACTTTACAATTATTGCTATAAATTAACCATTTTAATAATTAGTGCAAAGTGGTCCAAGGTACAGCATAGCGATGTACCTTGGACCATGTAATTCGTACCTTGGACCATGTAATTTATGCCTTGAATTATGTACATAAATTACATAGAAAATTGAAGGATAGGTCTATAGGCCTACTTAATGTTTTCTTTCTTGTTAGTACTTCATATTTAAAGAGTGGGAGTGTATAGTTTATATTTTCTATTGACTAAAAATATTATTAAGGCCAGCCATTTTGAATTATAGAATATAAAAAAGAAAAATCGGTACTTAGACCCCCCCGAAAAGGAAAGTAGGTTAGGGGGTTGGGGGGGGGGGAAGCATGAAGTGCGTTGCCGTAGTCAGCTAGCCCCCCCCCCCCCCCTAAAAAGTGGATAGTAGGTTGGGGGGGTGGCGCGAAGTGCTGAGGGGGGGACCTAGCCGACAACGGCAACGCATTTTATGCTTCCCCTACCGCGCTTTGCGCCCCCCCCCCCCCAACTCCACTAATTTCACCCTTACCTTGCCCTCTTTACTTCGTAGCATTATGTAAAGAAACAAAACGAATTGGCCTACCATGGTAAAGGAAATGCCATGTTAAATGTACCTTGGACATGGTCCAAGGTACATTACTATAAGGTGACCCAAGGTACAACCAAGCACGTAACTTTTTGATTTCCCTCCAATTTAGTTTTGAGGTTAAGTTGCCTGTTTTATGTAATTGGTATAATTATACATCAAACATGGTTCTCAGACTTAATAAAGTGTTTTAGCAGTAGAATATCATTCAAGACTTTAAAAGCAAAATAGTAACATGCAAAATATTTACTTTGAATGGTTGAAAACACAAATTATTTTTTTAATGATGCTAGGTTTTCTACCACCATCCCAGTTTGGCATAGTCTGACACCTAGTGGCATAATAGACAACTAGAAATTTTAGCTATTTTTTTTACCACAAGATAGCAGAGATATCTTGAATGGTCCAAGGTACAACTATGTCCAAGGTACAGCATGTTCCCCTAATGTTTTGTTTACATTTTCCAAATTACATTTTCCAAAAGTAGAACACGTCCAACAACTGTTTATATCTCGCTGTTTATACGAAAGCTTTATACGAGCTACTGTGTTGTGAGTTGAGTTACGTTGTTGTGGTGTAATGCATCGTCACATGTGAACGAGTATTTTCGAAAATTAAAATAGTCAAAAATCGATTTTGGTCGTCTTTATGCCAAGACCTTATGTCCAGTCTGCTTTTTATTAATGTTGAGAGGGATTTATTTTATGATTTGGACAAAAATAAAATAATAGATGAAGTAGCTTTAACAAGTGAGTTGCTTACAAAGAAGCTGTTACTTTAGGGCTAGGGGAGTAAAATGTCGAATCATCTCAGTTAAGTTAAGCCCCTTCTATTCTAGTATAACAACATTGTAAACTGTTAAATACACAGGATTTAAAAAAAAATTAGTATTATTTTTCTAATCCCTAAAATCCGTTTGTCATTATTTTTATTACACAAATAATTTTGACATAATTCATTATGCTTTGGTGTGAATAAAATACTGCACTTTATATTGAACTCTGTTGTAATTATTGGCAGTTCTACAGCATGTGTTTTGTAGTGTTAAGGTATCATAAAAATACTGTGAATTTCTAATTTAAAAAATATAAAGTCAACAAAGTCAAAAATCATAATATTCGTATACAAACCTAGTTGAATTTCTTCTTCTTTATAAGTGCCAAAATAGCGTAAAAACGCGTTTTCTTTGTTTTAAGCACATAATTTTCAAACAATTCCGAGGGATGACCCCCAGAACCCCCCCTGGTAGAGGGACCCTTTACAGGTTTTTAGGTGAGGGCCCCAAATGGTCCCAGTCCGGGCCTGCGCATAGGACTTTCCTCCCCATCCCCTAGAGTCTAGGCTAGAGTGGCGCATTATGACCAAATGGTTTACGCGCCCTTAAACTTAATGGTACACATACAATGTTCAAAGTATGAGCTCATGAATTAATTGTGTGTACTTGGGTGCAGCACTGGGCTAACTGGCTGGTGTTAGGTAAATGTTTTGCTTATATTGTATACGTTATTATAATTTATTAAATTTGGGTGTGAAATTTGGTTCAGTCACTGAGTAACATACATTTCAAGCTGTGCGACTTTCTTTAGATGGGAAAGATACATTGGGATTTAAATATTCATGTAGTGTGCCAAGCAACCTTTGTAATGCTCTGATAAGCTGTGCATATCATTATTATTACTAAGAGGAGTCATTTCAAATTGCTGCTTTCAATCTAGGGACCCTGAGAAATCGCAAATAAAAATTTCTCATTTTGTTATTAAAAATCTTTAATTTCAATTTATAAAAACTCGAGGTGAAAGCATCATTTCGTCATAAAAATATCTCTACGATCACTAGCCTACCCTTCAGCAAAATGAACATGTATAAATATTTAGGTCATCTAAAGTTAACTTAAAAATTAAATAAATAATAAAACAGTCACATTTAGCATCATTTAGTGAAAAAAAGCCATTCACATAATTTCAGGGACCCTAGCTTATCTAGTTGCCCTACAATCAATAACGCCAGAAAAGTCTACCAACCTACTTTAACTAACCCCCCACCCATGTCTGAGATGTTTGCTCACATATCCCCTAGGCTAGAGTGGCACATTATGATCATACAGTTGGCGTGCCGTTAATCTAAACTAACTTAAAAATAATTTTTAGAATAGCCCTAGCCTTAATTTTTTACTGATACTTGAATGTCATGGCCTAATAGGGCCTGCATTTTTTATGAAGGTACAGGCATATTATATTTCCCTGCCTGGGCCCGGGGTAGAATTAGCTAGACCATGACTCGGCAATAATCGTAAAAAGCGAGGAAAGAGATAAAGACCATCTTGCAAACATCAGCTAGAAAGAGGGAAGTATATTACTCCCCGAAACTAGAGGCGAGCTCTGGCACCGCCGGGGAAACTTCCGCTTTCCCTTGGCGACCTCGACGATGACAATGACACAACGAACGATGACGATGACAAATACGATGGCGACCGCGACGTGAGAACCCCCTTTCCTCCCCTTCCCCGTGGCTGGTTCTGACCAACATGGGCCCCTCCTCCCACGCCCACCCCTAGGTTAAAGTGGTGCATTATGACCTTATGGTTTACGCGCCCTTTATTCAAATAAACTATAAACTAACTAAACAGATGTTTCTTTTTAATGTTGCAATGCAATCCTTATTAATCCTGTCAAATAAGATCTTATATTGACGTTTAGAGGAAAAAATTGCGATGTCGCTGAATTTTTGCAGAGACCTTCCTTTTATAATACTTATCAACATACTAAAACTCCCCTACAATCGGACTGGAGCTTCGGCCGCCATATTGGAAAATGGCGGCCAAAAAGTGTTTGTCATCGAATATCTCCAAATTGGTTGGAGAAAGACAAAATGTATAAATCGCAAAAATATTACCCATTCAATTCCTTACAAAACAGGTGTCTTCTATGGTTTTGGTAGGGGCAAAGGTTACGTCACAAAATCGTGGTTTATATGTTGCTTATTGGAATACCAGCCAATTTCCTAATTTTCATTCCCTGCTTCAAACAATGCCCGGTAAATCCGTAAGAAATAGAGTTAAATCCGAAAAGACTTTTGTACGGGGTTCATGAAAGCTTTCATTAGTATTTTTTTAAATCAGGTCTGCAAAATCGGATTTGCATTTACCCAGAATTTAGGTTTTTCCATTGTTGGTATTTCCTCAAAAATACCATTTTTGACTGTTCATTATTAAGCACTAAATAGCATTGGAGGAAAAATTCTTTCTACGCACATTGAAATGACTTTAATAATGATCCGATTACAACCAAAGTTTAAATCCAATATGGCTGCTAATTCCTAATATACATAAAATCAAAGTGAATGATGTAACAAAAAGAGTGTAAAAACAGCACAAAAACAGTATTCATATTGTGAATATTAGGAATTAGCAGCCATATTGGATTTAAACTTTGGTTATAATCGGATCATTATTTAAGTCATTTCAATGTGCGTAGAAAGAATTTTTCCTCCATTGCTATTTAGTGCTTAATAATGGACAGTCAAATATGGCATTTTTGAGGAAATGCCAACAATGGAAAAACCCAAATTCCGGGTAAATGCAAAATCCGATTTCGCAGACCTTACTTTTTAAAATACTGATGGAAGCTTTCATGAACCCCGTACAAAAGTTCTTTTGGATTTAACTCTATTTCTTACGGATTTACCGGGCATTGTTTGAAGCTGGGCGTGAAAATTAGGCAATTAGCTGGTATTACAATAAGCAACATATAAACCACAATTTTGTGAAGTAACCTTTGCCCCTACCAAAACTATAGAAGACACCTGTTTTGTAGGGAATTAAATGGGGAATATTTTTGCGATTGATACATTTTGTCTATCTCCAACCAGTTTGGAGATATTCGATAACAAACACTTTTTGGCCGCCATTTTCCAATATGGCGGCCGAAGCTCCAGTCCGATTGTAGGGGAGTTTTGGTATGTTGATAAGTATCGATTACGGAAGGGCTCTGCAAAAATTCAGCGACATCGCAAATTTTTTCCTCAAAAAATTCTTATTTGACAGGATTATATGGTGTCTTCTCAAATTTAATTCACAACAATCAAATTAGGCCCTACATTTACAATTCAAATAAATAATTATATTTTGGTATTACTATCATCTCCATTATTTTTTAACTTTCATAAACTTAGAAACCAATTTATTTAAATACAACAAACTAGATTTATTAACATACAATATCACAGGCGGCGCAATACGACCTAACCGGTTGAAGCGCCCTAGATTCTCACTATGGTATAGTTCCAAATCACTCATAGGTGTCTGACATAATGAGAAACACAACCAGAATGTGCCCACGTGTTCGTCACGTGATTCCCCTTCGTTTCATGTTAATACCTAGGGATGGGATTTGACTGGTCAAATTCAAATTTGGTCATATGACGGTCAAATGCAAAAAAAATAATTGATGATTAGTATATTTATTTTTAAAATGTTGTGGTGATCAAAAACTTTTTTTTTATTTAAATGCCTGTTAAAAGCATGTTAAGTGGCATGGTGACATCACTTCGCATGCACCCTGGCACTGTAAGCAGTCTACTTCTTCCTTGAGGACAATGACACGAACGATGACAAGACGATGACGACCGCGACGTGAGAACGCCTTTTCCTTCAATTACCCTGCTGGTTCTGACCAGCATGTGGCCCCCTCCCCCCCCCCCCCCCCCCCTAGGTTAGAGTGGTGCATTATTACCTAACGGTTGACGCTCCTTAATCCAAATAAACAACACAATTTTATTTTCAAATAAATACTATTGTTTTGCTATTACCACTTTATTTTTTTATATATGCACATAGAAACAATATACACACCAATAACTTATCTCATCAACTTTCAATATCACAGGCGGCGCAGATGACCTAACCGGTTAAAGCGCCCTAGTTTCTCACGTCGTCGTCATTTGCATGGCATACTCTCCGAAACTAGAGGCGAGCTCTGGCAATCGTTGTCGGGGACCATGCCCCCTTCCCATGACGACCCCTCTACGACGATGACGACAATGACATGACGACCGGCGACGTGAGAACCCCCTTTCCTCCCCTTACTCGTGGCTGTTTTTTGACCAGCATGGGCCCCTCCTCCCCCCCCCCCTAGTTAGTTTAGGTTAGAGTTGGTGCATTATGACCTAACGGTTGACGCGTCCTTATCCAAATAACCAAAAATTTACCAACCAAACAATTTTCGATCTTTTTATCTTTCAACAAAATCAAAAACAGTTTTGTTAGGGTATTATAATATGAATTTATACTAAATACAAGTCCAACATTTAACTACACATCTGATCCCAGGCGAACGCAGTATGACCTACACGGTTGAGTGTTGACGCGCCCTAGTTTTCTCACGTCGTCCTCCAACTCCAGTGTTGTGGCATCTAGATAACAGTATCTAGATTATCTATCTAGATAAAATCGGTTATCTATTGTCTTATCTAGATAGGTTTGTTGACGTTATCTTTTTCTATTGTCTAGATAAAATAAGTTCATCTTATCTAAGCTTTTTAAACTTTAAGATAACATTTGTAGATAAAATAATGAACAATAATGTAGACAAAATATAATAATTCATCACTTTCTTAAATAAAGAAAATACTTTTCCCCTCTTCCTCCCCCCCCCCCCCCCCCCTGAGTTAGAGTGGTGCATTATGACCTAACGGTTGACGCGTCCTTAATCCAAATAAACCAAAACCAAATTTTACTGGTTATTATTGTGCGTACCTCTGGTAATGTCAACTTGTCAAAGTCTGACACATATTACGATTGACAAGAAAACCTATTGTTGGGGAAAAATAATAATTAAAAAACGACGTCAATTTCAATCATTATTATCTTTTATCTAAATAAAATTATCTTGATAATTTTTTTTCTCTTATCTTTTATCTAGATAATTTTCTGCTTTTTTTCCTTTATTTTATCCTGATTACCTTTTGGAGAATTATCTTTATCTAGATAAAAAATAAATTATTTTGTCACAACATTGCCTACCTCAGGGCTAACCGTATGTTTACGACATAAACACAGGTTTGCAACGCGGCCAATGCGTGTGTGATGCAACCGAGGAGCTAATAATGAACGACCTTCGTTAGCAAAGAAGACGTGGTTAGTGTTAACAAGGCGGAGTGCACGACCGCGCTGACAGACGTGTGTTTATCTTGATTCAGTTCGGCTGTGACTTGGAGATGATTTAAAAATAGTCGATTTAAAAATTAAAAAATGTTACCCGTGGAGATTATTTTATATGTACTTTCCGAACTAGAGGCGAGCTCTGGCAGACGTCAGGGACCTCTCTCCCTCCCTTGACAACACCTTGACGACGACGACCGTGGACAACACGAACGATCACAAAGACAAGGACGACCGCGACGTGAGACCCCCTTTCCTTTCCCTATACCCGTGACGGGCTATGCCCAGCATGGGCTCCCATATCTCCCCGTCTGGGCCCGGGGTAGAATTGGCCCAGAGCAATGGCTCTGCTAATCGTAAAAGGCGATCCAAGAGAAAAAGTCCACCTCGCAAACATCAGCTACAATGAAGGCCTGAAGGGTAGTATTTTACCCCTTACCCGTGGCTAGTCTGACCAGCATGGCTCCTCCCCCCCACCCCTAGGTTAGAATGGTGCATTATGACCTAACGGTTGACGCGTCCTTAATCCAAACAAACCAAAAATCCCCGAAACTAGAGGTGAGCTCTGGCAGTCGTCGTTGGAGACACCTCCCCTTTCCCATGACGACCTCCCCGGCGACGATGACAATGACACGACGAACGATAACAAAGACGATGACGACCGCGACGTAAGAACCCCCTTACCTCCCCCTACCTGTGGCTGGTTCTGACTAGTTCTGACCAGCATGGGGCCCCTCCTCCCCCCCCCCCCCCCCTTAGGCTAAAGTGGTGACGGGTGGGTACATTATGACCTAACGCTTGATGCTCCCCAAATGTAAATAAATCAATAACATGTTGGCCAAGGCTTATTTAATTTACCAAACCGATCAATTTTCTATCTTTTTAATCATTCGTCAATATCAAAAACATTTTTGTTATTATTTAATATGAATTTTAAACTAAACAAGTCCAACATTTAACTAAAACATCCTATCCCAGGCGGCGTAATATGACCTACACGGTTGAAGCGCCCCAGTTCCCTTATGTTGTCGTAGTGCGGGCGGATATATGTGATGGTTTCTATACCTCGAAATAGATGCATTGGAGTTAAATTCCAAATATGAAGGTTTGACCATCTATTTTAGGAAAAAAATAACTTGACCTATCAACGTATCATCAACGTTCTACGCTCTATACACTGGAACTAGAGGCGAGCTCTTGCAACCGTCGTCGGGGACCTTGCCCCCTTCCGTTGACGACTCCTCGACGACGATGACCCCGTCTGGGCCCGGGGTAGAATTGGCCCAGAGCATGGCTCTGCTAATCGTAAAAGGCGATTCAAGAGAAAAATCCACCTCGCAAACATCAGCTAGTAAGAGCGGAGTATCTTACACCCCGAAACTAGAGGCGAGCTCTGGCAATCGTCGTCGGGGACCTTGCCCCCTTCCCTTGACGACCCCCCGGCGACGATGACAATGACACAACGAACAATGACAAAGACGATGACGACCGCGACGTGAGAAACCCCCCTTCCTCCCCTTACCCTTGGCTGGTTCTGACCAGCATGGGCCCCTCCTCTCCCCCCCCCCCCCCTTAGGCTAGAGTGGTGCATTATGACCTAACGGTTGACGCGTCCTTAATCCAAATAAACCAAAAATGACACAACGAACGATGACGAAGACGATGACGACCGCGACGTGAGAAACCCTCCTTCCTCCCCTTACCCGTGGCTGGTTCTGACCAGCATGGCCCCCCCCCCCCCCCCCCCCCCCCCCCTTAGGCTAGAGTGGTGCATTATGACCTAACGGTTGACGCGTCCTTAATATATATATATATATGATCTAACGGTTGACGCGTCCTTAATCCAAATAAACCAAAATAATACATCGGCCTTGAGCAATATCGCAGATCCACAACCGCCCAGTGTAGCCCCAGCCTTATAGGATGCATATACCGGCACCACAAGTGTTATCTGGCTGGTGTCGGGATAAGCCGGGCTGTAACCTTATCAGCAGAAGCCGGGAACAGCGACAATATAACTCAGTTGAAGCCGTCTATAGTCAGGATGGCAGGGACGAGAGCCGGGTCGGACGGAGGAGACGCTGCTGGGGGCGGGGAAGTAAGTACCCGGGCTATCCAGGGTTGTGCGATGCAAACTTTACATTTTAATTTTTGCCAGGAAAAAAAGCAAAATTTTTCCTGTTTTTCCACCAACAACGTAAACTTTTGGAAAATTGATTATTTTGCTTAAATATTACATAACATCTGAAATAGTTTTATTTACGTTAACTTATTTACCAAACCATACAATTTTCTAACTTTTTAATCCATTAAAGTCAAAAACATTTTTGTTATTATTTAATATGAATTTTAAACTAAACAAGTCCAACATTTAACTAAAACATCCTATCCCAGGCGGCGCAGTGTGACAGCTACACGGTTGACGCGCCCCAGTTCCTCATGTAGTCGTGTGTTTTCCTTACTTGACACTTATCTGGACACCGGACGTCCCTGCTTCTCTAGTCTCTTATCAGACGAATCCACAGCCGGCTTGGTGATAACATTAGGCCTTATCTGGTTGGAAGCAAGAGAAGTGTGACAGCTACACGCACATATGACACGAAGTCATGGGGTCGACAAGCAACTAGAGGCGAGCTCTGGCATCGTCGTCGGAGAACCCTTCCCCTTCCCTTGAGCTTGACGATCACCCCGACGACGATGACAATGACACCACGAACGATGACAAAGACGATGACGACCACGACATGAGAAACTCCCTTTTCTCCCCTTACCCGTGGCTGGGTCTGACCACCATGGACCCCTCCCTCCCCCCCCCCTCAGGTTAGAGTTGTGCATTATGACCTAACGTTTGACGCGTCCTTAATCCAAATAAACCAAAAAAAAACAATATTAAATTCACATCAAACACATTTAATTATTCATCAAATAAATATTTTTTTTCTTTTCCTATTACCTACTATCATGACCATAATGTTCTTTTCTATTATAAACTTAAAAAAACAATACAATCATCAAACACCATAAACTCATTTCACTACCTTACAATATCACAGGCGGCGCAATATGACCTCACGGTTGACGCGCCCTAGTTTCTCACGTCGTCGTATATGGCGAGTATCTCTCTTCTGGTACAACAAAGAGCCGATGTTATTGGTCCGGTCCTCTACCCAGATGATGTGATGATGTCATACGGTGATGTCATGTGCTACACGTGGTTCATGTTAGTCACCTGTTGGCCTGGCGAGGCTCGCCGCTAGCGCACGAGTACCACACACTGCCATAGCCATGACATAACTCGTTCCAAGTTATCTTCCCTGTGAGAGACAGATAACTTGGCTTGACGACCTCCCCACTACAACGACGACCATTGCAAGAAGAACGATGACAAAGACGATGACGACCGCGACGTGTGAACTCCCCAACCCCTACCTGTGGCTGGTTCTGACCAGACCTTTAATGCTAATAATATTTTTTAAAAAAAATCAAGGTAATTATTTAACTCAAACAACACATTTTCCCCTTACCCGCGGCTGGTTCTGACCAGCATGGACCCCTCTTCCCCCCTAGGTTAGAGTGGTGCATTATGACCTAACGGTTGACGCGTCCTTAATCCAAATAAATAATAAAAAATGGGCCCGGGTAGAATTGGCCCGAGCATGGCTCTGCTAATCGTAAAAGGCGATTCAAGAGAAAAAGTCCACCTCGCTAACATCAGCTAGTAAGCGGGAATATATTACTCACCGAACCTAGAGGCGAGCTCTGGCAATCGTCTTCGGGGACTTTTGCCCCTTCCTTGACGACCCCCCGGTGACGATGACAATGACACAACGAAACGATGACAAAGACGATGACGACCGCGACGTGAGAAACCCCCCTTCCTCCCCTTACCCTGGCTGCTTCTGACCAGCATGGGCCCCTCCTCCCCCCCCCCCCCTCCCCCACCCTTAGGCTAGAGTGGTGCATTATGACCTAACGGTTGACGCGTCCTTAATCAAAAAAAAAAAAAAAAAAAAAAAGTGCTGAAGTTGCTATACACTGCGGGAAGTGAAAGAAAAAGTGAAGAGAAAATGTAATTCTAGAAGTATAGAGACAGCATGTAGTGATTACATTGCAGGCGTTGCCGTCGCTGGTTTTGCCTGTGCGAACCAAATTAACATAAACCATTTCATTTTTCATTCACATTAATAATGTTTTGTTTTTTATCACTATCATCTGGAAGTTCTCATTATCTTTAATAAAGTCAGAAAACAATATAAATTTAATTACACAACAAACTCAATTTATTAACTATCTATATTGAGGCGGTGCAATATTACCTAACCGGTTGAAGCGCCCTAGTTTCTCACGTCGTCGAAACAATATATTCATCAAAATAATACACAAAAAAGTAAAAAAAAACAAAACATTAAATTTACTTTCAATATCACATGGCAGCCCAATATAACCTAACCGGTAGAAGCGCCCTATAGTTTCTCACGTCGTCTATCCATCTATCCCCGAAACTAGAGGCGAGCTCTGGCAATCGTCGTCGGGGACCTTACCCCCTTCCGTCTACCCATTACGACGACGACATGACAACAAGAACGACGACAAAGACAATGACGATCGCGACGTGAGAACCCTCCATTCCTCCCCCTACCCGTGGCTGGTTCTGACTTGCAATGGGCTCCCCCCTCCCCATATCCCCTAGGTGGGTTGGCATTATGACCTAACGGTTGACGCGCCCTGGTTTCTCGCACGTTCTTACTGCTTGTCCCCTCTGCATGTGATTGATGGATCGCACTGATCTGAACTGATCTGAGATCGTTGCCTCCTTGATGGATCTGTGCGAGTTACCGGATGCAGCTCGAGTATCGGAATGAGTTTCCACACCCACCCAGGTTGATGACGCGAGTATTATCTCTGAGTACCGGAGATAAGCTACCTTATCAGTCGAGCCGTGCATGAGCAGCTAGCTGCACAGTCTCTCAGTTAGTGTTGTGTGGATCTAAGTCAGGATGTCCCAGCCAGGGAGGAAGGCGCGGGTCAGTCGTAGGAAGACAATGCTGGGGTGGAGGCCCGGAGGAAAAGTGAGTACCTAAAACCCCGTCTGGGCCCGGGGTAGAATTGCCCCAGAGCATGGCTCTGCTAATCGTACAAGGTGATTCAAGAGAAAAAGTCCACCTCGCAAACATCAGCTTGTTTGAAGGGTAGTATTCTACTCTCTGAAAATAGAGGCGAGCTCTGGCAATCGTCGTCCGGGACCTTGCCCCCTTCCCTTGACGACCCCTCGACGACGATGACGAACAATGACGACCGCGACGTGAGAAACCCCCTTTCCTTCCCTTACCCGTGGCTGGTTCTGACCAGCATGGGCCCCCCCCCCCCCCCCCCCCCATAGGTTAGAGTGGTGCATTATGACCTAACGGTTGACGCGTCCTTAATCAAAATAATAAGAGAACATCATAAAAACTGGCGCGGAGACGAGTTTAGCCGCTCAGCTGTCTGTTTTTTTCCGGGAACACAGTTTATAACACCGTTAGCAAATTTTCCCACACGAACGTTAATAAAGGAATAAGATCTATGCTATCCAGTACGCGTATTCCTAAATTAATTCATTGATTTTGAAAATTAGTGAAATCACCGACATTTACCCCATTTAGGTTCAACTTTGGGAATTTATTCAAAGTGTATAGAGATTTTTTAAACTCAAATTTACATGGATATCTATACGTTTAAATTAATGTGAACGCGCAGGTTCCACCGTCTGGGCCCGGGGTAGAATTGGCCCAGAGCATGGCTCTGCTAATCGTAAAAGGCGATTCAAGAGAAAAAGACCACCTCGCAAACATCAGCTAGAAAGAGCGGAGTATCCTACTCCCTGAAACTAGAGGCGAGTTCTGGCAATCGTCGTCGGGGACCTTGCCCCTTTCCCTTGACAACCCCTGGCGACGATGACAATGACACAACGAAGATGACACAGACGATGACGACCGCGACGTGAGAAACCCCCCTTCCTCCCCTTACCCGTGGCTGGTTCTGACCAGCAGAGGCCTGTCCACCCCTTACGTTCCTCCCCTTGGAAAGAAGTATAATATATGGTTGTTAACTCTTAAGCCTAATAAACAAGTATCTTGGAGGCGCGAATAATCTTTGCTGTTATAACTAGTACTAATACCAATAATCCTCCCAGCTCTCCCTGTTCATCGATGGACTGTTTATAAAGTATAAATCATGATATTCTAGGTTATCTCTCGTCCTTATCTCCCACATTAGGTATTCAGTCCTATCTCTTGGCAAACCTTGGTCCTAGACCCACTTGCTAGTTGTCTGCGTTCAGTGTGCTCTCTATACCTAAGTGGCTGGGGGCTGACACCAGACGCCAGTCTCAAGGTAACATATAACTGCTTTTGTTTTGATTCACATTAAACTTTATTTATTTCCATTCAAATAAATAATTTTTCTTATCCTATTTTTTTACTATCACCGACACAATTTTATTTTATTTTATGAACATAAAAAATATAATTAACAAACAACCGTTTACTCATTTCATTAACTTACTATGTATATATCACAAGCAGCGCAATACGACCTAACCGGTTGAAGCGCCTTCTCACTTCGTTGTCGGGGACCTGGCCACCTTCCCTTGACGATCCCTCGACGACAATGACGACAATGACACCACAAACGATGAAGAAGACAATGACGACCGCGACGTGAGAACCCCCTGTTTCCTCCCCTTACCCGTGGCTGGTTGTGACCAGCATAGTTTCTTCCTCCCCCCCCCCCCCTTAGGCTACAGTGGTGCATTATGACCTAACGGTTGACGCGGCCTTAATCCAAATAAACCAAAACTTAAACCCAATGTACGTATAAACTTCAACTTCAAAATGACAACTGATACACCAAATACTCTCGATGCAGTGAGAGCGGGTGTCTAGTGTAGTAGCTAATGGGATGAGGCAATATGTTCCCAGCTGTTGTGTCACGTGCCGACTGTGACGTCATGACTGCTGTGGGTGGCGGGTGATGTCAGCTAGCCAGTGTACCGCTGACAGTGCTCACGAGTAGTGGGCTCTTACTGGTGACATTCGTGTGTTGCGTGCGGTTGTTACATTTTGATCGAGTGTTTGTTAGTGTTATACTCTGAAACTTAATAGTGCAAGTGTGACCCGAGCCCCCCCCCCCCCCCCCGTCTGGCCCGAGGTAGTAAAAGGGAGAAAAAGTCTACCTCGTAAACATCAGCTAGGCCCTATAGTATTAGAGCGGAGTATATAATAATTCCTAAGACTAGAGGCGAGCTCTGGAAATCGTCGTCGGGGACGCTTTCTTTTTCCCTTGACGACCTCCCCGACGACGATGACAATTGACACAACGAACGATGACGAAGACAAGGACGATGGCAAACGGTGACGCGCCCTTTATCCAAATAAACATTACAACTTTTTACTATCAATTTACTTTATTTTATACACCCAGAAAATAATCATTATCAACCTCACGACAAGCTCATTTCATTACTTGCAATATCACAGGCGGCGCAATATGACCTAACGGTTGAGGCGCCCAAATTTCTCACGTCGTCGTCGTCGTTCATAATCACGTGGCTAGTTCTGACCAGCATGGTCTCCCCACATCCCCTGGGCAAGAGTGGTGCGTAATGACCTAACGGTTGACGCGCCCAGAATCCAAATAGACTAAAACTCAACTATTTGTGCGCCTGTTAGTAGCTGTGTGTTCAAAGCCAGGCCCGGAACGAATGTGTCGTTAAGGTTCAAACTACGGTTTAATCCTACTATTTTATTGCCTTATCGCCTGTGATCTTCACGCCCATGTCTAACAGGTGCTAATGTTGTTGGTTGTAGCCAGCAGCTTGTTAGCAGCCTTACATTAGCTGCGGCTTGACTAGTAATACTCGTAGGCCTAGACCTGTTGGGGAGTGGGCGGTATATAATACTAGGGGGGGGCTTTGATAAGTAAGTCCCCCGTCTGGGCCCGGGGTAGAATTGGCCCAGAGCATGGATCTGCTAATCGTAAAAGGCGATTCAAGAAAAAAAGACCACCTCGCAAACATCAGCTATAAAAAGAGCTGAGTATCTTACTCCCCGAAACTAGAGGCGAGCTCTGGCAATCGTCGTTGGGGTCTTGCCCCCTTCCCTTGACGACCCCCCGGCGACGATGACAATAACACTACGAACGATGACAAAGACAATGACGACCGCGACGTGAGAAACCCCCCTTCCTCCCCTTACCCGTGGCTGGTTCTGACCAGCATGGGCCCCTCCCCCCCCCCCCCCCCCTAGGCTAGAGTGGTGCATTATGACCTAACGGTTGACGCGTCCTCAATCAAAATAAACAAAAAACAAAAAAAATCGTAGGCCTAGACCTGCATGGTTGGGGAGTGGGCGGTAGCCTATATAATACTGGGGGGGGGCTTTGATAAGTAAGTACACATTACTGCATTGTCCGGTATTTGAATAGGTAGCCCACACACGTCTTACTCACGGATATACTCAGATATGACACATGTAGGCCTACTGTATACATCATATGCTAGCAGAATGTTCCAATAACGATGCCTTGAGGACGTGATTTGATCTCTATCCCAATCATTCTCATCACGACGACAAACTTTTGAAATTTATCATTCAAAATAATTTGTTAAACAAAATTACCCTTACCCATGGTTGGTTCTGACCAGGTTGGACCCCTCCTCCCCACATCACCTAGGCTAGAGTGGTGCATTTTGACTTATCGGTTCCCTGTCCACGACGACGACGACAAAGACGATGACGACCATGAAGTGAGAACCCCGTGGCTGGTTCTGACCAGCATAGGACTTTCATCCCCACACTCTCTAGACTAACCTATTATGACCTAATGGTTGACGCGTCCTTATAAAAAATCTTTTAAAATAACTTACAACAAATTCAATGTATACTTACAATGTCACACGCGGCGTAATATGGCCTAACCGGTTGAAGCGCTCTAATTACTATGTATTCTGAATTACTTTACCATTTCTACTCATGAAACCATCCCTTCTATTGCTTAGCATCTCAAGTGTTCATACGAACTTAGATTCTCAAGAAGCCATAGATGTCTTATCACCTAGGGCCCCTCCCCCCCCTCCCCTAGGCTAGAGTGACGCAATGACCTAACGGTTGACGCGCCCTAATACAAACAAACAAACAACTTACTTATCATGTAGCGAGTGTACGTTCATGACGGCTCTGTGCTCGAGTCCCGTGCGGGGTGATATCTAATTAATGGACGCAGCTTCTGCCCGATATCGACGACTAAAAGTGTTTTATTACCAAGTGGACACAGATACAATGTTTCTCTTCAGCAATATATTCCAGGTAGGTAATAGAAGAGCTTGCCCCCTTTCCTCTCTGCCCCCCCTAGACTAGAGTGACGCAATGACCTAACGGTTGACGCGCCCTAACACAAACAAACAAACAACTTACTTATCATGTAGCGAGTGTACGTTCATGACGGCTCTGTGCTCGAGTCCCGTGCGGGGTGATATCTAATTAATGGACGCAGCTTCTGCCCGATATCGACGACTAAAAGTGTTTTATTACCAAGTGGACACAGATACAATGTTTCTCTTCAGCAATATATTCCAGGTAGGTAATAGAAGAGCTTGCCCCCCTTTCCTCTCCCCCCCCCCCCCCCCCCCAGGTTAGAGTGACGCAATGACCTAACGGTTAACGCGTCCTTAATTCAAATAAACCTTTCTACTTCTATAATTTCAGTTTATTTTATTTTATAAACCTTAACTTACATGTGACGGGCGGCGCTTTATGAATAACCTTACCGGTTGAAGCGCCCTAGTTTCTCACGTCGTCGCGCCGTTCCAGATGTCAAGAGTGGATTCAAGAAAAGATTGTAGGATTTGCGACAAGCATCTTGGGATGTTGTGCAAAATAACAAATTACGTAGTGTGATGCCCTTATTGACTATAATAAAATTCGTCCACCTACCTACGTCTCGACTCTCACGTAGAGAAGAGGTGGTATTGTCTAGAATTCGAATAGGCCACACACGCCTAACTCACGGATATCTCTTAACCAGAGAAAAGGTTATTCCCATATGTGACACATGTGATGTACCTTTAACCGTACATCATATGCTAGCAGAATGTACCAAATGATGCCTTACGCACGCAATTTGATCTCTCCCAATCATCAGCTAGTATGAAGGGTAGTATCTTTTATTCAATATGTAAACATTGTATCCAAAAATTGACGCGCCCTTAATCCAAATAAACTTAACTCTAAACACTATATTATTCTGGATTATACATTACCATTTCTACTTATCAAACCATCCCTTATTAATTTGCATCTCAAGTGTTCATACGAACTTTGATTCTCAAGAAGCCATGACGACAACTACCGCGATTTCCATGTCTGGGCCCGGGATGGAATTTTGCCAAAAAGGCGATTCCAGAGAACAAGTCAAACTCGCAAACATAAGCCAGTAAGAGGGAAGTATAATATAGTTCATTGTTGTGTCTGCCGTTGTGTAACGAGATTTATTTAGCTGTTCTCCTTTGTAAATAATTTTTTTAACTGAATAGGATAGACTTTAAAATAAATAAATACGGTACAAACAAATTTCGCCACGAAACTGGCAATCGTCGTCGGGGAGACCTCCTTCCCTTCCCCATCCCCTTCCCCAACGTTGACAATGACACAACGAACGATGACAAAGACGATGACGACTGCAACGTGAGAAGCCCCCCTTTCCCCCCCCTACCCGTGGCCGGTTCTGACCAGCATGGGCCACTCCTCCCCCACCCCCCTAGGTTAGTGTGGTGCATTATGACCTAACGGTTGACGCGTCCTTAATCCAAATAAACCAAAACTATAATGTAACTAATATCCAGGAGTTAAAAAGTTACCGTCTCTGTGGTCTAGTTGGCTAAGGCCATGTGGGAGATCTGAGTTCGAATCCCGATCGAGATGGATTTTTTAATTTGTATTAAATATTAACAATTATTCATATATTGTTTATCAGCTTAATTGATGTAAATGTCCCCTTGGCACGTAGCTAACCCCGCTATGTTCTCCTTGCAGCTGGAGATGTTCAAGACGCGGAAGGGCGGCAACATGCCGCGGCCCAAGTCGGAGACGGACTTCTCGGAGGTGGTCGCCGAGCAGGAGTCGTTCATCGAGCACCTGGACGAGGAGGCGCTCAACTCCAAGTTCGAGGAGATGCTCAACGACATGAATCTGAACGAGGAGAAGAAGGAGCCGCTGAGGAGCCAGCCGAGCATGAACAAGAAGAAGATGTTGATCATGCATTACAAGGGGGCCACGCTGGTGAGTACAGGGGGCCACGCTTGTAAGTACAGGGGGCCATGCTTGTGAGTACAGGGGGCCACGCTTGTAAGTACGGGGGGGGCCACGCAGGGGCTACGCTTGTAAGTAGGGGGGCCAAAGCTTTGTGAGTAGGGGCCATGGTCTTGAGTACCAGGGCCACGCTTGTAAGTACAGGGGGCCATGCTTGTGAGTAGGGGGCCACGATCGTGAGTACTAGGGGCCACGCTTGTAGATGCAGGGGGCCTCACTTGTGAGTACAAAATAATAACTAGGGCTTTGTGTATCCAATCCCTGGTTAAACAATGACTAGGGCTAGGATGTTTAGAACATTGAAAGTGACTAAATGCTGGGAATAGTACCTTAAAAATACTCAATATGGATGATTTTTGTAAAAATATCCTTTCAAATTTCTATGCTTTTTCTTAATTTAAATTATTGGATTCGTTGCATTTAATAAAGGGGAGTGTTTTGGTGGTTTCCTGGTCGCAGTGGTTGATAACCTCACCCGAGGTTGAGGGTGAGAGAGGAAGTGAGAGGGGCAAGAACATATTTGCATATTATGCACTGCTATTATGTTGGCTCGTGACCGTACATCATATGCTAGCAGAACGTACAATGTATGATGCCTTGCGCACACCAATCCTATGAAAAACTTCTATTATATGATAACGGCGACAAACCTCCTAAATCTCTCATTCAAAGTAATTTATTTAACAAAATTTAATTCTCATCATACACATTTCTTTTATTTATTTATTTCCATTCACAAAAATAACTTTTGTTTTGCTATTACTAGTATCATCACCACACCGTCATTTCATTTTCTTATTATAGCCTTCCTACACTTAAAAAACAATGTCACACCATTAACTCATCTCATCAACTTACAATATCACAGGCGGCGCAATATGACCTAACCGGTTGAAGCGCCCTAGTTTCTCACGTCGTCGTTCCTCGAGGTCATTTAACCCGCATGTAGGTAGTGTTGGCTGTGTAATGAATGAGGCGTACAACATTATTCCATGGCAAAATAGAAATAATACAGATGCGGTCTGCAACGTTATTAACCCCCCTTCCTCCACTTACCATTGGCTGGTTCTGACCAGCATGGGCCCCACCTCCCCATGTCCCCCTAGGCTAGAGTGGTGCATTATGACCTAACGGTTGTTGCGTCCTTAATCCAAATAAACCATAACCATCATACACTTTTCCATTATTTATTTATTTCCATTCACAAAAATAACTTTTGTTTTGCTATTACTATTATCCCCACACTGTCATTTCATTTTCTTATTATAGCCTTCATACACTTAAAAAACAATGTCACACCATTAACTCATTTCATCAACTTACAATATCACAGGCGGCGCAATATGACCTAACCGGTTGAAGCGCCCTTGTTTCTCACGTCGTCGTGCAGCGAGGTCGTTAAACCTGCTTCCGCTTGTAGGTGACACCACCCACAGTGTTGGCTGTAGATAACGAGGTGTACAACATTATTCCATGGCAAAATATAAAATAAATAAATAAATAAATTTTATTTAGAGTCTAGTCTACCCACTCAGTTATATAACTGATTTTCAGTGGGGGACTTTAAATCAAAGCGACCAAGCCAACCCTGTAGGCCTTGACGTAATCGACGAGTGACGATAACCAACCAAAGACCGATATTTTTAATAGGAAATATAGCAATCAGTGGTAGCCCTATGGACAGTGCGTACACCCGCGAATCAACGCCAGAATCAACAAGGCCGATTCAGAACAACTCTGAAATTTATTATGTGCTTCGTTGCTAGGACGGCTCCAAAGTCACTGTTTTCAAACTCCTAAGACAAGAACTGATGGAATTAAGTCCAAATCAGAAGTTAAAAAACTTCTGACTTAAGCAGGAATCGAACCCTGGACCTTCTGCATTGGAAGCAGATACGCTAACCACAAGACCAATACAGATGCGGCCTGCAACGTTATTAACTCCCCTTCCTCCACTTACCATTGGCTGGTTCTGACCAGCATGGGCCCTCCTCCCCATACCCCCTAGGCTAGAGTGGTGCATAATGACCTAACGGTTGACGCGTCCTTAATCCAATTAAACCAAAAAACTTTTGTTTTGCTACTACTATCATCACCACACCGTCATTTCATTTTCTTATTATAGCCTTTATACACTTAGAAAACAATGTCACACCATTAACTCATCTCACCAACTTACAATATCACAGGCGGCACAATATGACCTAACCGGTTGAAGCGCCCTAGTTTCTCACGTCGTTGTACACCGAGGTCATTTAACCCGCATGTAGGTAGTGTTGGCTGTGTAATGAATGAGGCGTACAACATTATTCCATGGCAAAATAGAAATAATACAGATGCGGCTTGCAACGTTATTAACCCCCCTTCCTCCACTTACCATTGGCTGGTTCTGACCAGCATGGGCCCCATATCCCATAGGCTTGAGTGGTGCATTATGACCTAACGGTTTTCGGGTCCTTAATCCAAATAAACCAAAATCATCATACACTTTTCCATCATTTATTTATTTCAATTTAAATAAATAACTTTTGTTTTCCCCCTGTCTGGGCCCGGGGTAGAATTGGCCCAGAGCATGGCTCTGCTTATCGAAAAGGCGATTCAAGAGAAAAAGTCCGCCTCCCAAACATCAGCTAGTAAGAGGGGAGTATATTACTCCCCGAAATAGAGTCGAGCTCTGGCAATCGTCGTCGGAGAACTTGCCTTGTTCCCTTGACGACCCCTCGACGACGATGACACCACGAATGATGACGAAGACAATAACGACCACGACGTGAGAACCCCCTTTCCTCCCTTTACCCGTGGCTGGTTCTGACCAGCATGTGCCCCCCCCCTAGGTTAAAGTGGTGCATTATGACCTTACGGTTGGTTGACGCGTCCTTAATCCAAATAAACAAAAAAAAAATCTTTTGTTTTGATATTACTATCATCCCCACACCGTCATTTCATTTTCTTATTATAGCCTATATACACTTGAACACTTGAACAAAACAATGTCACACCATTAACTCATCTCATCAACTTACAATATCACAGGCGGCGCAATATGACCTAACCGGTTGAAGCGCCCTAGTTTCTCACGTAGGGTGTCCACTCGTCCCGTTTTTAACGTTTTTTAGGGACCTGTCCCGGTGTCCTAAAAACTGTTCACGGGAAGCTGTTTTGTCCCGTTTTTGTAAATATATCGATTTCATGTGTAGCTTGTGGCTCGTCTGCTGTAAATTTACGGACTCCGCGTATTCTGTATACACTTTTCTGCTGGCCTTGACTTTGCACGAATGAATGCGTCATCAGCAGGCGGAGTGTAGAGGGGGGTGGGGTTGGTTGACGGCATCAGTAACACGAATTGTCCCGAGCCCCAACGAAGTTGCTTGGGTCCTTGCTTGCTCAGATCGTTGTAAATGCTGTCGTGAGGAAAAAATATCAAAAAAATTTAGAGTGCTTGCAAGCCTACTTCGCCTGCCTTTTTGTAGAACTGATTGTATTCAAACATATAGAATATTTAGTTCGCAATTCCATATTTAATTACTATTAGCAGCAATTAAATGGTAGGGAAGCTAATTTTGATTTAAAAACATATGTTTACTTCATAACCTCACTTTTACGAGATAGTTTTTTCGTCTCGTACGCGTGAGTGTGTAAAATGCCGCCGCCTAAACGTGTGTTTTCAATGACGATGTTAAGAAGGACTTTCCTTATCTTGTTAAACACGAGACAGATAATGACAGTGTTTTGTACGATCTGCAAAGCAACATTCTCTATAGTAATTATCCATTAAGGTAATCCTCCGAGTTGCCATTTTTCAGTTAAAACATGACAAAATAATTGTAGAATAGTGAAAATTTTTTTCGCCTTCGGCGAAAAGGCCTCCGGCGGCTGGGGCTTCGCCCCAGACCCCAGCTACAGCCGCCGGAAGTTTGTCCCGCTTTCTTGGTTTGAAAATCTGGACACCCTATTCTCACGTCGTCGTACACCGAGGTCGTTAAACCTGCTTCCGCTTGTAGGTGACACCGCCCACAGTGTTGGCTGTGTAACAAGGTGTACAACATTATTCCATGGCAAAATAGAAATAATACAGATGCGGCCTGCAACGTTATTTGGGGCTGCGCTTCAATTTTATATTAAATCGTGCACTTTTGCTTGCATTGGCCTGCATCCTTTAACCAAATAAAAGAAAATAATCCAAATATTCTTTGGTTGTGAAGGACATTAGAGTAATTTCTATGTTTTTTTTCTTTTCAAAATACATCTTGAATGTGGAGGTTGTCTCATTGTGGAAGCTGTGGATACGTGGATCCAGCTTACAAGGAAAAACAAATTGATTGTAGACTCAAGGTCAGCCTGGATTGAACGACCTTCAAAAATGGTCACGTGATCAACTCAGCACAACCAATGCAGAAAAACTTAAAATGCTATCATGCAATGGCCGCCTGATTTTGGAGCACTGGAAGTACTTTGACAGCTGAATTATTAGGTCATATTATTGACGTTGTTGTTCAAATTAAAGTGGTCTTTTAGATGTCTGCACCTTAACTACTTCATAAGGATTAAGTAGGGCCTACTAATGTCGAAAGAGAAGTTGAAAAGATTTCTAGGATAAAGGGCCTACCTGAAACAGGAACTCTTCTCAGGCCTAGACTTATCCAGTGACAGCTGAATGAAAAACGTTTTGTGTCTATTTTTTTTTTTTTTTTACAAGAATGGTATTGAACTGAGCTCTCATTGGTCCTTTATATTTTAACAATGTTGCCAACTGATGAAGCAATTGTTAAAGTTACAAATGTTTTTATTTATTTGTTTTAATTCAAATTAATGTGAATAGTCTTATAAAATAACTTATAAAATAATAATTTTTGCCTTGAAGATTATTAAGCATCATGTATAATATACATATGGTGTGTATTAGGTAAGAAGAAGGCTTTCAATAAAGCTTCAATTTTTTGTGTGGCCCACAAGCAAAATGGTCACCGAGAAGTGTCAAAAGGTAAGTCAAAGTTGTGTAAATACAACTCTACTAGCCTATTAGGATTTTAACCATATAAATTGTTACATTGCACATTTCCCCCTACCCATGGCTGGTTCTGACCAGCATGGGCGCCTCCTTCCCATATCCCTTGGCTAGAGTGGGGCATTATGACCTAACGGTTGACGCGCCCTTAATCTAAATTTAAAAAAAAAAAATTAGGCCTTTTAAACTATAGCTTTGCCAACATCCTACACTTGGAAAACAATACAATCATCAAACACACCATTAACTCATCTGATCAACTGTCAATAAATAAATAAATTGTATTTAGAGTCTGCCCACTCAGTCATATAACTGATTTCAGTGGGGGACTTTAAATCAAAGCGACCAAGCCAACCATGCAGGCCCCGACGCAATCGACGAGTGAGCGATAACCAACCAAAGATCGATATTTTTAATAGGAAATATAGCAATCAGTGGTATGGACAGTGCGAACACCCGCGAATCAACGCCAGAATCAACAAGGCCGATTCAGAACAACTCTGAAATTTATTATGTGCTTCGTTGCTAGGACAGCTCCAAAGTCACCGTTTACAAACTCCTAACACACGAACTGGTGGACTTAAGTCCAAATCAGAAGATAAAAAACTTCTGACTGTGACGGGAATCGAACCCTGGACCTTCTGCATTGGAAGCAGATACGCTAACAACAAGACCAACGAGCCACACATCCCAGGCGGCGCAATATGACCTAACCGGTTGAAGCGCCCTAGTTTCTCACGTCAAAGTGTGTCTTCATAATTCCTCTTCTTAATTAGCCGTGGCTGGTTCTGACCAATATGGGCCCCTCCTCCCATATCCCTTAGTCTAGGGCTAGGCTACAGTGTGCATGAGGACCTAACGGTTGACATGCCCTAATCCACATAAACCAAAAGTATTACCTATACCTGTGTTAATTAGTTAATAACTTTGTTCTTAGATAGATGTTAAATTAAGACTCTCTGTCTGGGCCCGGGGTAGAATTGGCCCAGAGCATGGCTCTGCTAATCGTAAAAGGCGATTCAAGAGAAAAAGTCCACTTAGCAAACATCAGCTAGTAAGAGCGGAGTATATTACTCCCCAAAACTAGAGGCGAGCTCTGGCAATCGTCGCCGAGGACACCTCCTCCTTCTCTTGACGACCTCCCCGGCGACGATGACAATGACACAACGAACGATGACAAAGACGATGATGACCGCGACGTGAGAAACCCACCTTCCTCCCCCTAACCCGTGGCTGTTTCTCACTAGCATGCCTAGGCTAGAGTGGTGCATTATGACCTAACGGTTGACGCGTCCTTAAGCCAAATAAACCAAAACTTTGGGTAACACTGCATAGTATTTAATGTCTTGTAACCACCCACTCACTAGTGCTGTGCTTATGTGGGCTTCTCACGATGATTGTTTTATGTTTAAAAATAACTCTTATAATCTCTTCATGAAACTTTAATTTATCTTCCACTTTATCTTTATATATTTCTTTAGGTTATATAACTGTCTGTTTATTGAAAGGAGTATTCAGTATTCACCTGCTATACAAAAAATATCAGACTAACTAGTTACGAATTTAGAAATTAACAAATAACTTACTGGGTCCACCATGACCCAAATTTTCTTTTTGTCAAACTTTTTTTTCAGGCCCATTGGCAAAACTCTCCCATAAGAAATAACATGGCGACGATCTTTATGCCCGTGATCTTCAGAGGATTTTGATCCATAAAAATATTTGCCATTATTGAAGTACTCTACAGTCTTTTCTGTAAATCCTCTATGTTGTTTTGTAATTTGGGCAAGTGGTTCGGTCAAAATATGCTTGTAAATATTAAACTAGTAGAACAGGTAAATTGATAAACGAAAAAATATGCTGATAACCAAGAAGGGGTGTGATTTTGGAATGTATATTTTTGCGTGATTTTGAGTGTATATTTGTTCACAGTTTCAAGACACGGTGTTAAAGGGTCATTTTAGATTGGACTTTAGATTAGCAGAGCATGGCTCTGCTAATCGTAAAAGGCGATTCAAGAGAAAAAGTCCACCTCGCAAACATTAAGCTAGTAAGAGCGGAGTATCTTACTCCCCGAAACTAGAGGCGAGCTGTGGCAATCGTCGTCGGGGACCTTGCCCCCTTTCCCTTGACGACCTCCCTGGCGACGATGACAATGACACAACGAACGATGACAAAGACGATGACGACCGTGACGTGAGAAACCCCCCTTCCTCCCCTTCTACCCGTGGCTGGTTCTGACCAGCATGGGCCCCTCCTCCTCCTCCCCCCCCCCCTAGGTTAGAGTGGTGCATTATGACCTAACGGTTGATACGTCCTTTATCCAAATAACCCAAAAAAATTAAACAGTCATATCAGTGTAGTACTATAATGTTTCAGAATTATGTTTTAAAAAATAATTTTTTGGGGTAATAGCCACTTCAACTCCCATTGTTGTAAACTAAACTATGCAAATAGCATTGGGAATAAACAATGTTCTGGTTCTGAACAATATTTTTGTTCTGCCGACAGAGCGAGACGCGGAGTAAGTTCGACAAGCCCGCCGACTACATCCAGTACCTGAGCCAGCCGGACCTGAGCGTCAACAAGATATACAACTGCATCGAGTCGCTCCGGATCGCGCTGACAAACAACACGCTCAGTTGGGTGCAAGAGTTCGGACCAAGGGGTTGGCGGAACTGCTCAAAAAAGCTCAACGAGTGCTATGCAAGGAAGTAAGTGGGCTCGGTTTGGTTTTATTTTATTTATTTTGTTCCACACACAAGGTGGTCAGGGCATATTACAAGTCAATCAATTATCCCCCCCTCCCCCCCCCCCCCCGTCTGGGCCCGGGGTAGAATTGGCCCAGAGCATGGCTCTGCTAATCGTAAAAGGCGATATAAGAGAAAAAGTACACCTCGCAAACATCAGCTGGTAAAAGCGGGGTATCTTACTCCCCAAACTAGAGGCGAGCTCTGGCAATCGTCTTCGGGGACATTGTCCCCTTCCCTTGACGAACCCCCGGCGACGATGACAATGACACAACGAACGATGACAAAGACGATGAGTGAGCCCCCCCTTCCTCCACTTACCCGTGGCTGGTTCTACCAGCATGCGGCCCCTCTTCCCCACATCCCCTAGGCTAGAGTGGTGCATTATGACCCAACGGTTGATGCATGTGCCCTTAATCTAAAGAAAATTAACTGTAAAAGAAAAAAAATTGTAACTTAAATTGAGTGGTCAATGTAGATGTGTGGCCATGCTCATGAAGTAATGGTTATATTGATTGACCTTGATGACTTAATTGTTGACTGTTGTTTTCCTTGTTTGTGCTTCTGTGTGGCCGCTGCATAGTTGCTACAGGTGAGTGGTTCCTGGTCCTTCTTTATTCAATCACTGTACGTATTATGTAGGTAATTACCATTTGTGTCTTGTCTTGCGGACTTGATTTGTACCTTTAACCGTACATCATATGCTAGCAGAATGTACCAAATATGATGCTTTTCGCAATGCAATTTGATCTCTCCCAATCATATGAAGAACTTCTATCATAATATGATAACGGCAAAAAACTTTCTAAATTAATAATAAATGATTATAAATATTTTTTTCTTTTGCTATTAGTATTACTATTATAACACACCATAAACTCATTTCTTTCACTTTCAATATCACAGGTGCCATAATATGACATAACCAGTTGAAGCACCCTAGTTTCTCACGTCGATGTACGTACCGGTACGTCTTGTGTATTTGTGGTCAGGGGTCCACAAGTGCGGCCAGGGCGACTTTTAATTTACCCCGAGCGATCAGGATGTTATTATACCTTACACTAGATATTTGGTTGTCTGTCTCCATTCTCTTCCTCTGGATATCGCTCAGTGTGCAACTGCGAACACGGTAGATTCGGCGCAACTGCTTCGAGAAGGCGACGAACGAGAGCGTTCTTTACGGGCACCTCTAGCAGTGCACTATATCGCCATAGAATGCGCTACACTGCGGTCAGATCTCCCGAGAGAGTTCTATAGCTTTATCTGGCTCGTTGGTCTTGTTGTTGCGTATCTGCTTCCAATGCAGAAGTCCAGGTATGATTCCCGCAAAATTCAGAAGTTTTCTAACTCTCGACTCTCACGTAGAGAAGAGGTGGTATTGTCTAGAATTCGTATAGGCCACACACATCTTACTCACGGATATCTTTAACCAGAGAAAAGGTTATTCCCATATGTGACACATGTGATGTACCTTTAACCGTACATCATATGCTAGCAGAATGTACCAAATATGATGCCTTGCGCACGCAATTTGATCTCTCCCAATCATATGAAGAACTTCTATCATATGATAACGGCGACAAACTTTCTAAATTTCTCATCCATAGTAATCTATTTAACAAAATTTAGTTCACATCATACGCATTTCTTTCTTTCTTTTCATTCACATACATAACTTTTATTTTGCTATGACTTTCATCATCATCATTTTATTTTGTTATTTATACACTTAGAAAACAATCTTATCATCAAACATACCTGCATGAACTAGTTCCTCATGTCGTTCGTTCGTTAACTTCTGATTTGGACTAACCGGTTGAAGCGCCCTAGTTCCTCATGTCGTTCGTTCGTTAACTTCTGATTTGGACTTAAGTCCATCAGTTCGTGTCTTAGGAGTTTGTAAACGGTGACTTTGGAGCCGTCCTAGCAACAAAGCACATAATAAATTCAGAGTTGTTCTGAATCGGCCTTGTTGATTCTGGCGTTGATTCGCGGGTGTTCGCACTGTCCATACCACTGATTGCTATATTTCCTATTGAAAATATCGACCTTTGGTTGGTTATCGCTCACTCGTCGATTGCGTCTGCTTTACTGTCCTCCACTGAAAATCAGTTTTATAACTAAGTGGGTAGACTCTAAATACAAATTATTATTTATTTATCGACTTCAAGGAGATACCACGCCTTTCTATTCATCGATAGTACTTATGGTACTTATGTACTTATGGAGTACTTATGGGAGAACCAACTACCAGTGCCGTGTTAGTTTCACGTGCTTTACAAGGCTCTTCGCGGCACAAGATTTCTACAAAGATATCAAGTGTTTTAGTAAAATATTTACTAGTGTCGACGCCTTTTCTTGTTGTTAAAAAATGTAATAACAACAAGGATAAACAATAAAATAAAATAAAATAAATAAAATAAAATAGTCCCAAAACTATCGACCGCATAGCACTCGATCCATAAATCTCTCAAGATGTCCGCTAGTTGTTGACGCTCTGTTGTTTGCGTTATTGTTTTGCTGCAGCTAATTATGTCAAAGCAGCGGTATATTACTAATTATTTTCGAACTAGGCCCACCAGTGCATCTGGCAGGCCTGAGAATGAGACAGAACCCGCGGTACCTAACTCAGGTTAACCTAACATAACATACATAACATTAGTTAGTAGGCAACAGGTTAGTAGGCCTAGGCCTACGCTTCCTCCTAGCGCGAACAAGCTAACACTCCACCCGTCTGGGCCCGGGGTAGAATTGGCCCAGAGCATGGCTCTGCTAATCGTAAAAGGCGATTCAAGAGAAAAAGTCCACCTCGCAAACATCAGCTAGAAAGAGCGGAGTATCTTACTCCCCGAAACTAGAGGCGAGCTCTGGCAATCGTCGTCGGGACCTTGCCCCCTTCCCTTGACGACCCCTCGACGACGATGATAATGACACAACGAACGATGACAAAGACGATGACGACCGCGACGTGAGAAACTCCCCTTCCTCCCCTTACCCGTGGCTGGTTCTGACCAGCATGGGCCCCTCCTCCCCACCCCCCTTAGGCTAGAGTGGTGCATTATGACCTACTGGTTGACACGTCCTTAATCCAAATAAACCAAAAATCGACTCTAGGCCTAGAACTGCGTGTGAACAAGTCACTTTGGCTGGGCTACTTTTAGAAAATGTTTGCTACTTGGTTTGTACCGGTACCATTTGTGGACCCCTGCTCATGGTTCATTTTAAATTTACCGCACAATTGCTGCCAACCTCGATGAACGTGTTTTACGTAATATAAAGCAATTCATGCACGACTCTTCAAATCCCCCTGATTATCTCAATAAATACTTAAAATAAGTTAAATACAATTGATTGTTAAGTGATTGTCTTTCAACTCTTAAAGCAGTTTTAACTCTGAACATTGTTGGTTTTAGACAGTCGTCATGTGTAAATTATTTTCTAGCCAGGGGCCACTGTGCCAGGGCATCAGTACTGTACTTGACGAAACCGCAGGGTGTGTGATTTTTAAAATATTTTAATTGAAAAAAGTATGGGCCTAAATACAGATTTAATTGATTTAGGCCTAATTAAATTGGATTCATTCAGTTGATTTAAATCAATTTTTGGATTAAAATTTGTTTTTAATTAATTTCAATCAACAATTTCAAAACTTGCCAAGTTGGTGAGCAATTAAAATATTTACACTAGTGTTTTAGAAAATCCCAATTACCAAAAAAATTTATGTAAACTTTGCATGAAGTAATTCACAACCTTAGTGTTTGTAACAACTCTAAATGACGTAAAAGTCACTTGTTGCTAATCCGCGTTGTACTTTCAGCGACTCGCGCTACGACCGGATTCAGTACGAGTGTCTGCGATGCATCAAGGCCATCATGAACAACACGGTTGGAATCAAACAAGTGTTCAGTCGGAAGGAGGCGCTGACCATCGTGGCGAGGTCGCTCAACCCGTCCAAGGAACTAGTCATGTCGGAGGCACTCAGGGTAGGCTGCAACATTCTGTATACTTGTAGGAGGCACTCAGGGTAGGCTGCAACATACTGTAGTCTTGTAGGGGTCATGGGAATTGGAAATAATGTTTTTGAGTTTTCCTTATGTTATTTATTTATTTATTTATTTATGAATTTATTTATGATGCCTTGTGCACGCAATTTGATCTTTCCCAATCATATTATGAAGAACTTTTATCATATGATAACGGTGACAAACTTTCTAAATTTCTCATCCAAAGAAGGCTAATCTTCTTAGCAAAATTTAATTCACATCATACACATTTCTTTAATTTATTTATTTCCATTCTAAAATAATTTTTGTTTTGCTAGCATCACCATTATTTTCTTTTCTTTAACTTAGAAAACAAATAATCATCAAACACATCATAAACTCGTTTCATTAACTTTCAATATCACAGGCGGCGCAATATGGTCTAACCAGTTGAAGCGCCCTAGTTTCTCACGTCGTTGTGGATTTTCATTTCGACATTGATTTGCCATCTTAAGAAGAAAAAAAAATTAAATGGAAAATTCTTCTGAAACCATGTAAAAAAACTATCTATTTTACTTTTTTGTCAAAGAGAGTTTTGATGTTGATTTTTTTCCCGATGTGGTGTCAAAATTATTGGTTTGACGTTAATCATAAATTTTGAATCAAAACCCAACCATTCTTAATAAGTAGGTATATGTTTGCTCGTCACCGCAGCTGACTAACGTCTTGTTCAACAGGTGCTGGCCCCCGTGTGTCTGATCGAGCCCGACGGCCACCAGAGGGTGGTGTACGCGATCACTGAGAGCGGCGAGATGAAGAACACGATGTCGCGCGACGTGACCGCGCGCGACCGCTTCGGCCCCGTCGTCCAGGGTCTGATGAACACGAGCAACGAGCCGCTCAGGGTCAACTGTCTCACGCTCATCAACGCGATCGTCTCCATGCCCGAGGATCTGGACTTCAGGCAGCATCTGCGTAACGAGATCATGAGGACCGGCCTGGGAGACATGCTGGAGGTGAGACCATCACACGCCTTGTCAAGTTCATTTTATTTTATCCTCTCTTATGAAAATGAGAAAACTCTTACCGATATTTTGAAAGTCAACAGAAAATGGCTAAAAGTTGGTTGGATGAAAGATGAACTTGAATAAAAAAGGGGAAAAAATAACCTTTTTTTGGATGGGACAAAAGCTCCATTTTGGCCATCACATGCAAATTTTGGGTAAATACAAAAATTATGTAGATGCAATAGGTACTTACTTTTTTACTTAAAATAAATAAATTATCATTAAAAAATTATATATTTCCTTATTAAATTATATATAATCTCGATGAAGGACTAGTCCGTAGCAGGTCACTAGGGGGTAACTTATGGCGTTTTCCATTGGCATGCACTCGGCAAGTGCAGAGATGTCATTATTGTCAACCTCCACTTGAATAACATCACAAAACTGAACAAATGAAAAGACAAGACTAGTGGCAATCCAGTGCGCACTAGTGCGACCCGAGTGCGGCCAATGGAAAACGCCATTATTAAGGGTAAGTCTAGTCCCTGGTATCCAAGGAGTTTAAAAGTTATTATTTAATATGTACATATACGCACATTAACAGTTGCCAAACAAAATATGGAACAATCAAACATCAATCGCAAACAAAAACAAAACACAAAATTGTTATGTCACAGCCTTCTAAAGTCAGACTCTTTGCTGTCGTTCAGCGGTGCTAGCGTATTAGGGTTGCCGTTCGATACGAATTTCAGTATCGATAATCGGACCAGTTAAATCGATTATCGATCGCGATAATCGTTTAAAAAAATATCGATCGATAATCGATAATCGAATCAAAATTAGGCCTAAACTTGCTGGTATACCACGCGGACCATGGACCTTTTGCGAGTGCATCCTTTTGTTCCTTCTATTTGCTCAGAACAGGGTTTTTCCACGCTATAATAGCAACGTCTTTCACGAGCTCCCCCACCCCCCAACGCGTCTGGCCGGCGCGACGAGAGCGAGCTAAGTGGAGTAGACAGACCGCGCTATGCTACCCGGCTTGAGTGTTGTCTTTGTGAAGGTCGTTCTTCTTGGAAATTGTGGTTCTGTGAAGTTTTATTTCAGCTTTTGTTGAGATTGTCGTTCATTCATTTACGAGATATTATCAGTTTAACTATTCAATGCTCCGATATTTATTACGTGACAAGATGAATATTGTTAGACATTAGTTTGGAAGGCGACGTAATATTGGTGTGAGAGAACTGATAAGATAATATTATCGTAGCACTACAGAAAGAAGAAAAGCGATTACGAGTTGGCGTGGAATGAGGAGGAATGCATCTAGATCAAATACTTGTTGACCTTGCTTGGCCGTGACGTGCCGAGGTTGTGCAATCAGCGCCTGATCGGCGCGGGAATGCAGCTGCCTGCCGCCTGAGCCGAGCCGGCCCGTAACACACACGCGTCATGCTGGTGGCCTATACTGCACAGTGCAGGCGCTTCGTACTTCACGCGTTACGAGTGTTGTAGATCTCGCAGTGGACGCATTTTTCACGGAATAAAGCGATTTGTGTCTTGACTGGTACTATTTTATGAAGTTCTGCAGAGCGGGCGGTAAATTACAACATTTTGGGCGGGCGAGCTATTCGATTATCGAAATATCGATAATCGATTCTGGAAGACTGAATCGATTATTGATCGTTTCGGGAAATAATCGTATCGATCGATATATCGATTATCAAACGGCAACCCTATAGCGTATATGATTGGTTGAATCCGGTGTTTGCATCATGACGTGCGGGGGATTTGTGAAATCACCAAAATCTGAATCTCCCCCTCTGTGAATCCGGGCCCTGTAGTGGTTTTTTTAAAACATTTTTTGCAGATTATTTAACTTGGTCTATAAAACTAGGAATGTACCTACATTTAAATTCCGAAGATGACTTCATTGATGGAGAGTTCAATATTCAAGTGATAAGAAAGAAAAAAATGCAAAGTACGCGGACGTAATATTACGGTCAGACCTTAGAAAAGGTTAAACCAACTGAACTAAACTTGCTTTATTTAGCCAGATTTAATTCTGATCGATTGATTTTTGTTTTTGCTATTTGATCATCTCTTAACATTTTCTTTTCTTTTATCAACTTGGAAAACAATATAATCATCAAACACACAACAAACTCATTTCATTTAATAACAATAACACAGTTGGCTCAATATGACCTAACCAGTTGAAGCGCCCTAGTTTCTCAGGCCAATTACCTTAATATTTTCGGTCTGTGCCCGGGGTAGAATGGGCCCAGAGCATGGCTCTACTAATCGTACAAGGCGATTCAAGAGAAAAAGTCCTCCTCGCAACACACTAGTATAAAGGGGTATATTTTACTCCCCAAAATAAGGCGGCTCTGGCAATCGTCGTCGGGGACCTTGCCCCCTTTCCCCTTTTGACGCCCCCCCTCGGGATATGACAGTGACAAAATTTAACGATGACAAAACGATGACGACCGCGAGTTTAAAAAAAACCCCTTTCCCTCCCCTTCCCCGGGGCTTTTTTCTGACCAGCTGGGCCTCTCCTCCCCCCCCCCCCCCCAGCTAGATGTGCTTATGACTAAGGGGGTGATGCTCTTTAATCCAAATAAAAAAACAACAAAAAAAACATATAAAATTTTAAAAATCTTTCCCCCCGGCCTGGGGAAACGCTTCCAAAACCTGGCTATCCCTGGCCTGCTTCAAGGCCACAAGGAAACCTATCACGAAAAATGCAGCGGGTTGACAACGTCCGACTCGAGCTGGACACATCAACACTGCTACGGGTCATCAAAACCTGGGGATGGACCCCTCCCGCCGACCCTACCCGCTCTCGATTTACAACACCTCTGTTTTATACGGGCACGCGGTCTACGGTGGGGGACACACCAGTCTAGAAAACCCCCCCCATCTAGACCCCCTCATGCTATGCTAGACCCCCCCTGCTAGACATGGACTCTCCCGCCGACCCTACTGCTCTCGATTTCCAAAACCTCTGTTTATACGAACGACGCGGGCTACAGGGGGCACACAACGTGCTAGACACCCCCTCATGCTAGACCCCCCCATGCTATGCTAGACCCCCCCATGCTAAAATGGACTCTCCCGCCGGGGCCCCCCGCTCTCGATCTTCCAAAAACCCCGCTGTTTTCCAGACGACGCCGTCTACAGGTGGGGGACACACCTGCTAAGCCCCCAATGCTAGACCCCCCCTGCTAGCTTTTGACCCCCTCATGCTAGACTGGGGCCTCCCGCCGAGCCCTACCCGCTCTCGATCTTCCAAAACCGCGTTTATACGGCGACCCGTCTACAGGGGGCGACACACACAGTGTAAACCCCCCAGCTAGCCCCTCATGCTAAAATGGGCTCTCCCGCCGAGCCCTACCTGCTCTCTCTTACAACCCTGCTGTTCATACGAGACGACCGGGCTAGGGGGGCGCGCACACGGGCTAGAGCCCCCCCTGCTAGACCCCCCCTGCTAGACCCCCCCCATGCTAACATGGACTCTCCCGCCGGCCCTCCCGTCTCGAAATCTTTTTCCCAACACCTGTGTTCATACGAACGACGCGGTCTACAGGTGGGCGACACACACAGTGCTAGACACCCCCTCATGCTAGACCCCCCATGCTTGCTAGACCCCCCCTGCTAGACTGGACCTCCCCCGAGCCCTACCTGTCTCGATCTACAACACCTGCTGTTTATACGAGACGACGCCTCTACAGGTGGCGCACACCATGCTAGCACCCCCTCATGCTAGACCCCTCTCTTGCTAGACCCCCTTGCTAGACATGGGCCTTTTCCCCCGCCGGCCCTCCTCTCTCGATCTTCCAACACCCCTGTTCATCCAGACACGCGGGCTACAGGTGGCGCCCCCTCTGCACAAAAATTTTCCCGTGCAAAGTTCTGTCTCCCCCTCTATGAAACTTCTATCATATGATAACGGAGACAACTTTCTACTTTCTCATTCAAAGTAATTTATTTAACAAAAATTTAATTCACATTGTCCTATCTTTTTTTTTAAAAATTTTTTAATTATTCAGATAAATAATTTTTGTTTTGCTATTACTATCCTCACCATCATTTCTTTTCTTATACACGTAGAAAATAATTATAATCATCAATCATCAATCCCCGTCTGGACCCGGGGTAGAATTGGCCCAGAGCATGGCTCTGCTAATCATAAAAGGTGATTCAAGAGAAAAAGTCCACCTCGCAAACATCAGCTAGTAAGAGGGGAGTATATTACTCCCAGAAACTAGAGGCGAGCTCTGGCAATCGTTGGGGACCTTGCCCCCTTCCCTTGACGACCTCCCCGACGACGATGACAATGACAACGAACGATGACAAAGACGATGACGACCGCAACGTGAGAAACCCCCCTCCCCTCCTCCCCATATCCCCTAGGCTAGAGTGGTGCATTATGACCTAACGGTTGACGCGTCCTTAATCCAAATAAAATTTAAAAATAATAATCATCAAACACCATTATCTCATTTCATTAATTTAAAACTATCAAAGGCGGCGCTATATAACCTAACCAGTTGAAGCGCCCTAGTTTCTCCTGTCATATCAGAAAAGGTTAATATCAGATGTGACACATGAGATGTACCTTTAACCGTACATCGTATGCTAGCAGAATGTACCAAATATGATGCATGCACTTTGATCTCTCCCAATCATATGAAATACTTCTATCATATGATAACGGCAACAAACTTTCTAAATTTCTCATCCATAGTAATCTATTTAAAAAAAATTTATTCACATCATACACATTTCTTTAGTTTATCTATTTTTCATTTACATAAATAACTTTTATTTTGCTATTACTTTCATCATCATCAATTTATTTTGTTATTTATACACTTACAAAACAATCTAATCATCAAACATATACCTACATTAACTCATCTCATCAACTTTCATTCACATACGGCGCAATATGACCTAACCGGTTGAAGCACCCTAGTTTCTCACGTCGTCGTCGTTTGGTATTTGCTCTCGGTAGAGGTAGTGAAAAATGGTGATTACGAAATTCTCAAATTTTTTAAATGTCCTGTTTATTGTCTAAAATGTAATATTGTCAACATTTTACATCATTTAGAGCTTGAACAAAAACATATTTTAAAAAAATGCGAATTTCGTGAAATTTCGCGTATAGCGCGAAATAACGAACAAAATTGTATCAAACTGGTCAAAACGCGAATTAGATCGTAAAATTGAACCTTTTAGTTTGTAAAATGTGAGGCGATGGAGGAGGTGCCGGTCCAGACCAAATATTACGCGTGCGGTAGGCGGTACCGTGACGTCACGGGCTTCACGGAAATAAGACCTCCAAAATAACGGCGCGTATCACGGATTCCGCAAAAATAGTCCATCAAAATAACAGTGCGTATAATTTTTTTATTTTTATTTTTTAGTAATGTTTTTGACAATTTTTTTTGAAATCGCGAAAAATGCGAAATTTGAACGAAATTTGGGTTTTTGTAACACCATTTATCATTACCTTTAGCTATTGGCTATTTAATAGCCTAGGCCTACCTAAAAACTTCACAAGGATCTAGTACTCTCAAATAACTTGAACTAAATTTTATTTCCACAAGTTTTAGTTGTTACTTCTTGCAAAGTAACATCAACTTTAAAAACAGTGAAATTGAATTAAAAGTAAACTGTTGAATGAACTTGGGTAAAACAAATTGTTGACGACCGCGACGTGAGAAACCCCCCTTTCTTCCCCCTACCCGTGGCTGGTTCTGACCAGCATGAGCCCCTCCTCCCCATATCCCCTAGGCTAGAGTGGCGCATTATGACCTAACGGTTGACGCGCCATTAATTCAAATAAACCAATATCCACAACGTGTCTTGCAGTAACGTTGTATGTGTGCTCTCCGCAGGCCGGCGTACTACAAGCTCATAGAGGAATGTGTCTCACAGATAGTCCTACAACGAAGCGGCTGTGATCCGGACTTCGCTACGAAGCGGTTTCACATCGACGTCCAGCCTCTCATAGACGGACTAGTGGGTAAGTCACATGTACAGCGTTAGGCTGGTGTGTAAGGGTGATTTGAAGATATAGCCAAGGCAAAACTAGACAACTAGGTCATAAATTATTATTTTATTAGTTGACCTTTACATTGGAGAGGTTACAATATTTTCTGGTCAAAAATTCATCAATTTACAAGAGTTAATTTCACAAAATATTTATTTAAAGCTCTAATTTTATCAACTCTAAAGCCTAGAGACCCGGGAAATTCGCGTTATTTTTTTACGCGAATTGTTAAAATGTCGTATTTTTTTGCAAAATGTGGACGAATTGTGTGGTTAGGAACCCAAAAATATGTATATTGAATCGCGAAATAACACCTACTTTGCCGTTTTCCGAGCAATAACACCGAAATCTATATTGAAACGCCAAATAACCACTATAAATGGCAATACTGTCCTTTAAATACATTGTAATTGTCAAAAAATGAGTTAAATCACGCTCCCTCCGTCTCAAGTCAATTCCCAGTTGGCCGGCTTGCGATATCAGAAGAATTCCTTTGTCGCCGGCTGTTCCGCTGTTCGCGCTCACCCCCCCATAGACCACCAAGCGGGCCGCCTCGCCCGGTGCAGACTCCCGGCTGCCCCGCCCGTCGAGAGAGGCTGACCGGCCGGCGACCCCCCTCCCCCTCCCACCCACCCGCCGCTATTGAGGAAGGCTGGGCTGCCGAGTCAGACGAAGATGCGATATAAATCACACTGCTGTGTTTGCGTCATTGTTCAAGCAACTTCCAAGTTGCGATGACGTCACGGAAGAGGACGTGACGGCATGGGTGGCCGCCGAACGCTAGGTTTTGTCTCACAACAGTAGAAGATAAGCTTATCGCTGCCGGGTATCTTCTTGTAGACGCTTCCGAACGACCTTCAACCGTTCGGGGGGAGGGGGGGGGGGGTACGACGATAAAATGACGTAATTTAGGCTTTCAGGATTCGGGTAACCCGATCCCTGGAAGGTCAGGAACCGGATCCTAATTTTACTACCCTATGACATCCCTAGTAGATACCACCCAGTTGTGGTTTATCTGTCGAATAATTAAAAACTCCGAAGATGCTCAGCAACAATGGTGGCATTCTAAAAATGTACCTAGGCCTGTTGAAAATACATTTCCAAACTTGTGTAGTAGTAAAAAAAAAAAAATTGTCAAATCCGATTTTTGTGATTACTGACACCCTTAAAATAAAACCATAATAACACCGAATTTTAGATTTTTTTAAAACACATAACACCAAATTTTCAATTTTTAAAAACGAAATTTGCAAATAAATAAAACCATAAAATCGGGTCTCTACTAATAAGTTCTCGACATAAAAATGAGGAGCTCAAATGATTCTACTTCTTTGAAGGTTTTGCTTTTGCCCCATCCTCCTTTTCTCCAAACCAGCTTGAGTGACCATAAGATGACCTTTATGTGGCTCGTTGGTCTTGTGGTTAGAATCTCTGCTTCCAATGCAGAAGGTCAAGGGTTCGATTCCCGCTAAAGCTGGAAGTTTTTAACTTCTGATTTTGAATTAAGTCCATCAGTTATTGTATTAAACGGTGACTTTGGAGCCATCCTAGCAACAAGGCGGATAATAAATTTCAAGTTGTTCTGAATTGGCCTTGTTGATTGTGGCGTTTATCCGCGGGTGTTCGATTGTCCATACCACTGATTGCTATATTTCCTATTTAAAATATTGATTTTTGGTTGGTTATCGTTCACTCGTTGATTGCGTTGGCGCCTACAGGGTTGGCTTGGTCGCGTCAGTTTACTGTCCTCCACTGAAAATCAGTTAGATGTAGGGATGACATCGGGTACCCGGGTAGCCCGGGTACCCGGTTCCAGAAATTACCCGGAGCCGATTTTAAGATCCGGGTATATTTCGCGGCCGTTTTTAGGCTAATTCACCAGTTTAAATTACGCGCTACGTGGTTGCGGTCTTTCCCGCGGTGCGTGCTCGCTGCCTTAAGAGTAACTGGAGTCGACGACAGAGCGCGTTAGGCTCGCTATCACGTGCTTCCGTCTGTCTCGGTGAGTCGCGCCCATGTCGTGCCCATGCCACGAGTGAGTGCAAGAGAGAAAGATGCGGCAATAAATCTTGGACACTGTCGTCTGCGCAGTACGAGATGCGCGTACGATCCAACCAACTCACACTCACAGCTGACTGACAAAGATGGTTGGGTGTAGAAGAAGAATTCGCGATGCAATCATCTTTCAACCGATTCACGAAATTTCTAATCACGACGCATAGGATTGTTATTCCTTGGCTTATCTTCTTTCTTTCCCGGTCTTATCTTGCGACGAGAGCTTCAGCGCGGAATATAGTAGTGAGAGATTTTCCCACATTCGATGCGTGTTTGTTTTCCCCTGCTTTCTGCGCGTAGGCCTAGGCCTACCTACAACGAGTTTCACTGCCTGTACAGTGTAATTGGTAAACTAATCTTTGGTGTAATTAAGAATGAAGATCATTGCCTAGTTATCAAAGCGGATCTTTATTTGTGAACAATTATTGCAAAGGTTTCCAGAGACGGAAACGTAGTCAGTCGGTATGGCCTTCAAACCAACTAGTAGGCCTAGGAAACAGCGTTTCCAGTTTCCACACATCGTGACGTAACGGGACCCGGGTACCCGGGTAATTTGAGTGCTGGAACCGGTTCCGAATTTTACTACCCGATGTCATCCCTAGTTAGATGACTGAGTGGGTTGACTGTTAATTCTAAATACGGATTTATTTATTTGATTTACCTTGAGATGCTTTGCAGTGAGTAATAGAATAGACCATCTTCAGAATTACCTGCGCATGCGCGCTCCGTTGCAAAGCATTATGGGAGAAAGGGCATTTACATGCTCAATGCCATATTATGATTAGGATTGTGGCTAACTGCACTGCCATTGTTGGAAACGCAGTTCTCCACACACCCAAGCATATGGCATTTAACGTGTAAATGCCCTTTCTCCTATAATGCTTTGCGCGCGCGATATAGAGGGCGCTGGTATCCCCCCGTCTAAGCCCGGGGTAGAATTGGCCCAGAGCATGGCTCTGCTAATCGTAAAAGGCGATTCAAGAGAAAAAGTCCACCTCGCAAACATCAGCTAGAAAGAGCGGAATATCTTACTCCCCGAAACTAGAGGCGAGCTCTGGCAATCGTCGCCGGGGACCTTGCCCCCTTCCCTTGACGACCCCCCGGCGACGATGACAATGACACAACGAACGATGACAAAGACGATGACGACCGCGACGTGAGAAACCCCCCTTCCTCCCCTTACCCGTGGCTGGTTCTGACCAGCATGGGCCCCTCCTCCCCCCCCCCCCCCCAGGCTAGAGTGGTGCATTATGACCTAACGGTTGACGCGTCCTTAATCCAAATAAACCAAAATTTGAAAAATCGTCTATTGGGCTTTGCACGCAGAACTTTTCGTAGGTCGAGCCACCTTAGTACCGGCCCTATCATCAACATTAGAAGGCTGTGACTGAATGCATGGCTCGTATATAGCTAGCAGGGAGTGTCATGGCCGATCTAATGTCAACTAAAATGTCACTTATTATAAATTAGTAAGTAAAATCATAGGACCATTTTTTTTTATCATATGAAAGACCAGAGGGTTGTTGATGGATGAAGAACCAAAGAGAGATCAAATTTGTGTATGAATTCAGTGTGAGGAAGAATCGAATGTCGTGTGAATCTAGGCGCCTCACGCTAGGGCTGGGACTACGGTGGCGCTGCGAGTGTGAGAAAGTGGCACTGCAAAGCCCAATTGCCTTAAAATTACTTCTTTTCTTTTTAACATGCCCCCAATCGACCTACTCAGCCATCATGTGTTGTTGTGTTATCCAATAGAGACAGGATTCCCTTTGGACATGCGTCATGCCATCTGGCTTCACGTCAAGTTACAAATATAAAGAAATTTGCATTTCGTCGTCGGGGAACTTTCCCCTTCCCTTTGACTACCTCCCCGACGGCGACGACAATGACAACACGGTCGGATGACACTGACGGAGACGACCACGACGTGGGGGATCCCCTGCCCTCCCCATACGCTTGTGGCTGGTTCTGACTAGCACAGGCTTTGTCCACCCTTTGTTCCCCCGCGTCATCCCTTACGTCCCTCCCTTCGTCTCGATTAGCCAAGTTGCATAAATATTAGACTTAAAGCAATATCCAATCAATCAATCAATTGCATTCATTTCAATCATTCTTGTGAAAATCTACTGTAAGTAATATTTATCAATGTGTCACTCTAACCATACATCACATGGTAGCAGAATGTACTAAATATGATGCCTTGGGCACACAATTTAATCTCTCCTAATCATATGAAGAACTTGTTGGTTTAGATAGAGCCTATCGGCTAGGTTAGTGTTTGAGGTTGGGGAAAGGCGAGAGTAGACCAACAGTTACCTTAAAGATTGTAGGTGGCTGCTCGAGACGAGGTGCACATATATTTATTTACAATTAACAATAACACAAATGTCGAACGTTTCGGCCTACACGGCCTTGGTCACCGACCGTTTGAGAAGAACTAACAACTACCAAAACAAAATACCAACCTGATATACCAACTACAGTGCCAGCTATGCCCAGCCGAGTACATAGGCCTCACCACTAACTCTCTGAGCACGAGAATGAATGGGCACAGGCAGGACACTGTCAAAAAACTAGACCTGAAACCGGTGGCCCAACACGCAGGCACCCACAACAGACTTAAACAACTGTTACACCACAAGGGTAGTGAAGTCGTTGCCCCCATCATGCAATGAGGAACACCTGAGACAATGGGAATTGGCGCACCAAATCATCACCAGCTCGCGCCAAAAGCCTAACCTCAATCTGAGGTAGACATCCCACCTGCACACCGCCACCTACTCACCCCAACAGCGCCTTGTAATATAACTGTAAATAATGTTTAAAATGTTAGTTTTTGTTTGTTTGGTAGTTGTTAGTTCTTCTACAACGGTCGGTGACCAAGGCCGTGTAGGCCGAAATGTTCGACATATGTGTTTGTTAATTGTAAATAAATATTTGTGCACCTGGTCTCGAGCAACTACCTACATCCTTTAAGGTAACTGTTGGTCTCCTCTCGCATTTCCCCAACCACAAACACCATTTGAAGAACTTCTATTGTATGATAACAGAGACAAACTTTCTAAATTTCTCCTTCCAAGTAATTTATGTAACAAAGTTTAATTCATATCATTAATTTTTATTTGAATAAATGACTTTTTTCTTTTGCTATTAGTCCATAATTTTATTTTCTTCTTTAAACTTAGAAAACAATATAACCATCAAACACACCTGCATCAACTCATCTCATCAACTTCCAATATCACAGGCGGTGCCATTTGACCTGACCGGTTGAAGCGCCCTAGTTTCTTACGTCGTCGTATGATTGGTTTAATGTCCTGTTCCCCCCACAGAAAAGTCCCGCTCCGAGGATGACAGGAAGGTGGAAGAGATGTCCCGGAAGCTGGAGGAAGCCCTCGCTCAGCGTCAGGAGGCGGAGGCCAAGGTCGTCGTACTGGAGACCAAGATAGCGCAGATACACCAGGGGGGAGGGGGAGGCAAGGTGAGAGTCTGGCCACAATACCAGTGATCACTTCCGGAAGCCAGTAATTGAATAAATATTGTAATTGATAAAATAAATAAAATTGATTTTAAAAATTTTTATTTTTGTAAAATCATCAAAATTAGTAAATTTCAGAATTTGTTTGTGGCTAATCCACAATAATGCCTTGAGCATAAAAGAGTGACCATATCCTTGCTGACAACCAGGCAAGAGTGCATACCAATCAGATGACATCTGGAAGCCGGAAAAGTTCCCCAAATGGTGGCAAATAGACCATTTTCAGAATTAACTGCGCATGCGCGCTCCGTTGCAAAGCATTATGGGAGAAAGGGATTACATGCTAAATGCCATATGATTGGGATTGTGGCGGACTATATTGCCATTGTTGGAAACGCAGTTCTCCACACACCCGAGCATATGGCATTCAGCGTGTAAATGCCCTTTCTCCCATAATGCTTTGCGTGCGCGATATAGAGGGCGCTCGTGATTTTGAAAATCGTCTATAGGTACATAGCTGACTCTTGTGACGATATTGGAGACTGTATGACATAAGCGCTGCAGTTCGACATTCAACACAGTCTACCCCTTCATTCGTGCATGAAATTATGTTGTTGGAAGGCTGTGAGATGGCTAGGTCATCACCCCATGCATGAAGCCTACGCTAGACTGCCTAGTGTTAACAATAATGGATCGGGCATATGTTTAAATTAGGACACACAGCACATGTAATAATAATATTTTAAAAAGCAATAATAAATGTTGTATGTTCTCTACACAGATGGGCCCCCCTGCAATGCCTGGGCTGCCAGGCATGATGGGTCCCCCGCCCCCTCCTATGCCTGGGGGGGTGGCGCTACCAGGCATGGGACCGCCCCCGCCCCCCATGCCAGGGATGGGACCCCCACCCCCTCTTATGCCAGGCATGGGAGGGCCCCCACCGCCCCCCATGATGCCGGGGATGGGGGGTCCGCCCCCTCCACCTTTCCCAGGCAAGTCTACCGACTTAATACTTCTATCGTTTGAGACTACACATATTATTTTTAAGTGTCATTTTATACTAGCATTTTGTAGCATCTATTTTTTTTTGTCTTCCTTAAAAAACTTCACTAGGCTTATTCTCTTATTTGTATTTCAAAATTATGTCATCAATTTTGAATTATTATCATCTGAATTACAAACAAATAATAAATACTGTTCATCTTTTCCTAACTTCTAGACTACAACTACGTATAAAATATTTTTTATTTCTCTATCTGCTCAACACCAAAGCCTCGTTTTCATGCAGACGAGCGAATAGGTTCTAGACCAATCAGAGGGCTAGGACCATGCGGGGCGACCACCAAAGTAGCGATCATTTTAACACTGGTCATTTTTGCCGCTCTTGTCATGAAATCCAGGCTTAACTGTCAAATCTTGTCATTGTTATGTTATTCTATTCCAGGGTAAAATTGATTTAAATCAAATGATTTAAATCATTGATTTAAATCAGATTTAAATCAAATGATTTTTATTAAAAAAATCATTGATTTAAATCAAATATTACAAAAATGATCCAAATGACTCTGAGGCAGTGATCAATGATTTCACAGGTCTTCTAGACCTGGTATAGGTTTTTAAAACTTCATTCCTAGGTCCTAACACACTAGGGCACAGTCATATACAATAATTGTGATAGAACTAACGCTCAATTTTTGATACGGGAATAATGACAAGCATGGCCCCACTCGCGTGGTGGACTCTTTTCAAGCGCATGAAGTCCAATGAGATAGGCATAGGAGACCTAATAGGTGAAAGAGAGTACTGCATTTTGCAGCAATTACTAACTGCTACAGCTTATTCAGCTGGGGTTGAGAGGGCATTCTCATCATTCAATCTTGTGCACTTCCGTTTGCGTAACAGGCTTGGTGTAGAAAAGGCAGGTAAGCTGGTGTTTTTATACAAAGTACTAAATGACAATCAGTTATGCTAATCCTAATCACTAATTAAATACTAGTAGGCCTAAATAACAATTAGTTCCTAGGCCTAGACACTTTCGTGACGAGCCAGTTTGGCTTGTGATTTGTGAATGTGCCTATGGCCGCCTAATATCTGTAACTCACTGATCTCTTCTATTTCAATTTTCAATAAATCATTACCTATGCAAATGCAGTAGGCCTACTAGTTGTATCAATTTAATTTTTACCTATCTCATCTGTAACCTCCAAAGGTAATAATATACCTAACCTATATGATGTGATTAATAATTAAATATTAATTTTCACCAAATTGACAGATAATATACCCTAGCAGCTAGCTATGTTTACACCCACCCCTCCCTAAAAACTTTTTGTTTCATGTTTCTTACGTAGTAGGCCTAGACCCGTACCTGGTTGGCCTAAACAGCCTAAAATTAAACCAAGAGGAAGGGTTTTGCATATAAAATTGTAGGCCTATAGACCCCTAATAGGCCTACACCAGTCTAGAATTTCAATTTGAATAAATAATAGTCCGATTTACATCAAAATTTAAAAAAATCAAAAAAATTGATTTAAATCAAAAAAATCCAATTTAAATAAAAAAAATCATGATTTTTGATTTTTTTAATAAAAATCAAAAAAATCAGGAACCCTGTTCTATTCACAGCCTACCGGTACTCGTATTATCACAATATATTGTTAAATGAAATAAATATACGACTGGATAAACCCTGGTCTAGTAAGTAAAGCAATTTAGTTAGCGCTTTGTAGCATTACACATTTTGCTATTTTTACTTATCTCTAGATATTGTATATGAATTTCTTTCATTACTATCTCCACCGTCATTTTCTTTTCTTTTATAAACTTAGAAAACAATATAATCATTAATCATCAAACAAAGTTCACACACCATAAAATCATTTCATTAACTTACAATAATATCACAGGCGGCGCAATATGACCTAACGGGTTGAAGCGCCCTAGTTTCTCTTGTCGGCGTAGGTAGACAGATAGATTTATTTGCGTAATTTTTTTACTCTTTTCAATTTATTTCAATTTCAATTTATTTTGGACAACAACAAATAACAATAGTTACAGGTTTCAACAGTTTTCACGTGTAGTCCATTTTAGTTGTACACAATTTAAACTTAATGAAGTTTACAC
>JAMZAV010002494.1:0-87844 GCA_024449915.1 Sweltsa coloradensis
TATTTTTGACAAAAAATTGTAGTAACACATCAATTGATAATTTGGGAGAAAAACAACAAAGGAAAGTCTAGAAATTTCGATTAAAGTAACGACCAATCACGAACCTGTGGAACCCCGGGAGTAATTAAATTGGGTCTCCAAAGGATAAATAGTTACTTGGTAGCTACCTGCCCTAGGCTGCAGTGGTACATATGCCCTAATAACCAAATGGTTTGCATGTCCATAAACCAAAGAACAAACAATCCACTGTGTTTATGTCTATAGAATGCCAATGGAAAGTGTAATGAAATGAAATGAAATTTGAAAATTTGAAAAATACGGAGAAAAAATAAATAAAATAATTGCATTGTTTTGAATGGTGCATTTGTTCCAGCTGGCCCAGCCTTCTCAGCTGATGTCCTCGCTACGTTGCGGTTCCCTAGATTCCCTTCAGGAGGTGTTCGGCCCGGATCGACCGCCCAGCGAATTTTCCGACGACGGTAATTAGCCTACTCGCTCAACACTTTGCATCCAAGACCATTCACCACCTTTTGCTTACAATATGAGCACAGCACACATTTGTCAAGAAACAATAATGACGCAATGTTTGTTTTTCATTTTCCAACTGGAATGATATACAAGCACACTAGAGATTTATTTTTGGGAGTGTTTGTTGGCAAGAGGAACATTTTGTATGGAGAATTGAATGTATGACATTTGATTGACACTTGGCCCGGCATTGGCGAGTAGGGTATTAATTATTGATTTATTTATTTATTTCATACTGCTATATAACATTTCTTGAGGCCCCACTTTCCCTATAGTTAAGGCTCCTGCTCATCACGTGACTTATAAACTGGTGTAATCATCCGAGCCTAACCACAGCGCTAAAAATAGTTCAGTGCTATAATTAGATTTGTGTTATTTTTTTTTTTTCAGTAAACTTCCATGGTCAGTGAAATAATAAAGAGCTGAACAACTTGGTTTTAGAAATAATGTTTTCGCGGAAAACCCAATTGTATTCATTAATGCCATAGTACTAATAAACACATGCGGAATTAAAAGCGATGACGACCTAATGGTTTTTGAGAACTGACCCAAACACCAACTCAGCTCGTCGCTGTCTTAGCGGCCAACACTTGCGCCTACCCACCCCACCCTCCCCTCCGCGGTGCTAATCGGCGACAGATGAAGGGCAGAGTCTGGCGATAACTACAGACTTGCGTCACTAAATACTTCCACACACAGATATGCGTTTGAAACGAACAAACGCGGGGGGGGCTAAAAAAAAATCGATATTTTTCCGTGATCATGATAAAGCCAACCCGAAAAGCGAAATCTTAGCTTTTAGATTAGAAGTAAAGTCCAAATAACAAAATTGGGATTACAAATTTCGTTCGGGTGTCTGCTATATTTTTTAGATGGAAATAGGATACAGTTTATTAAACGTTTGGGAACCCAACACTAATATAATATACTTTATACACCTTATAACAATAAAACACATGGCCATATCATAGCCAGAATAGATATAAAATAATTACTGGGAATGTACTGGTGTAGGGGGTGTTTATTGTTTTACGTCCTCAACAAATACAATTATGCTAATCGAGACGATGAGTATTATATACGAGGATTTCGTTGCCATCATCATTATAGTTGTGCCTAGAATGTTTAGATAATACTAAAAGCCTACCTATACATACTATACTATACGGCAATTTTATATAAAATCATAGTTGTCTGCGTTTCGGGTTATTCCCCTTTGTCACATGAAAACATTCGTGAAGTTTGTGAATTATTACCCACTCCACAGATGTAACCACCGAAACGTCGAGGTACGTAGACGTACACAAAATGTTAACTCGCTACGCGACGAAATAACCCAAACGAAAGTATAAAATGTGAAAATATTATAACTTAAAAACCACACATATGTCGTAAATCTGGTAATGGATGCCTGTATAGGCAGTGTACAAATGGCATGTTCAGTGATAAAAAATTGTACTCTTTTTTATAAACAATAGTCCATAGCCTTCCCTAGCCTAAATAATTTGTGGCATCAATCAAAAAATCATTGCGGGGGGGGGGGGGGGGGGGGGGGGAATTCTAATACACCTAGTGAACATCATACACATTATTTTCCCCTAACCACACCACATGATCCCATACACGGACAGAAACGCGTAAATGTAATTTAAATATTAATATTAAAACTTATTAAAAAATTATTATTATTATTATTGTTGAATACATACTTGAAAATCGGAACTTCCTTGAGATTTTTAAATAAATAACAAAGTTAGTTATCGTCTTCATCGGGGGTTTCCACTGTTCTCTTTCCCTGTTTACTCGACTTCATTATTTCTTTGGTGTGTGCATTACTGTTTTTGAAATGAGTGTTATCTCCTTATTAGTCTCTTCGCTGCTGTGTCATCTTGGCGCTTTTTCTTATTTAATTGAGCTTCCAAGATATATGGTGGACTCGGATGGCAAGCCTCTTTTATGACGGGAGTCAATAAGTTCGGGTAGAAGACAATTTAAATAGAATTTTTCAAGTGGTTCCTTTACATGCATATCCCGAATTGGTCATCACGATCTTTTTTGTCGACCATAATTTCTTTTTTGTGTATACAGTAAAGTAACAAGTGCTTCTCTTTGTCACGTCGTGTAACTGGGTTCTAAACCTAAACATAAATTTTAAAAATGTATATTACATTTACATTACATATTACCTCTTTTAAAATTTTAAGAAATGCAATATCTTTAAAAATATCCATTAACTTACCTTATTGTAATTTTCACCTCTGACTGAACTAGAGGACAGAGTCGACAAGAGACAAACTTTACCTTCTCCGATAAAAATTATATCTTCCAATAATGCCCTGAAAAAAATATATAGTGTATTTGGTTGGAAATTTCCGTAATTTTCCAAATAAAGGATAATTATATTTTAAATTTTAGTGTGTATGAAAAAAAATTTTCCCTTTCGAAGATCACCATTTTTTTGGTTCAATCTCTGCATCGAATTGTGAACTTTCATTTTGTGGCCACGCTGACAGAATGAAATAGAAGATTACTTTGCAAATAACTTTTTTATCTGAGCTGACTGAGCTGAGCTAGATGGGAAATTTATCACGTAATTTTTGTAATTTATTATTTTAAATCAATATACAAAATGCAGCTTTTTCCCTTTTGGTATCTTTCGAACAAACACTAAGTTTTTCTTGAATATTTCTTTATTAAACAATTGATTTCTTCCTCAAGTTTTGGCCTGTGTCCAAGGAGAAATTTATTGGGGTGTGGTAACAAAACAACACGCCTCTATCGGCGAACATGGTATACAACACAATAAAAATTATTATATTATGTCTAAACAGTTATTTTAAAGATATCGAGCTCAGCCAAACTCTAGATCAGTTCTAGATATATTTGATTTGAAGACCAGAGCCGAATGTACAAAATAGTATACTTTAAAGAATCAACCCAAATTTCACTGTTTTTAAATACACAATTTTCTGACTTCTATTTTGAACACTTGAAAACCAAATTAGTGCGGGGCACCGAAACCTCTGACTTTGTATTACTAGAAAGCTTCGCAAACCTTTTTCAGGCGCGTTGTTTGGATGAGCGTATTGTTTAAAACGAATAAAAAGCGTAAAATTGCGATTTTCATGAGAAATAATTTTGGGTTACGCTCAAATTTCACACGAGTATATTAATTCATAAATTAAGGTTCTGTGAAAAAAAAATTAAATCGGATAAGGCATGCCGCATGTCACTGTTATAAGTCAAAGAAATTTAAAAAAATTAAAAAATCGTAAAATTGCGATATTTTTTAGAAATAATTTTTCGATCACGCTCAAAAACGTGGCAGCTCTTAAGTTCAGAGATTTCGAATAAGCCGCAATTCTGGAGGAGGATACATGCCCTTTTAGTACATTAAAAATAATTGAATGTCTACTAAGAAATGATTGAACGATCTTTGGTTCGCCACTGTTCGCTCGTAAATAGTGGTGTTACGTCGTTTTAAAATTATTATAAATTTTTATGCGAATCTAACCTTGACTTATAGGGGACGGGGGACGGGGGCAAGCTTCTTTTTGATATATGGTAAAATGAAAAAACATTGCAAGCAGTAAAATATCCAGAACCAGAAATTTACAATGATTGGCTAGTGGGTTGGGGGCCTTGCGAAACTAGGGGTTTGTGTGTGAAATATCGGTTTTTGAGTACGACATTGTGACGAAGTGGATAGACTCTAAATCAGTATAGTTTCCCCAAACCCAACTATTCAGATCTACAATGCACCAACAATCCAGTAGCTTACGGGTAAGCACTCGACCGGCAATCGGGAGACCGGGATTCGATACCCCGCTGAGATGGATTTTTTAGTTTCTGGATTGATTTCCATAAAACCAATTACTCCTACGGAAGTGTTTTTCCCCACTAATGACATTGAAAATTTTTATAATTTGATTCCAAATATACCAAATTATTTTTAAAAATCTCGAAAGTTTTTTTTTTTTTTAAATAAAGCAGACTCTGGGGCAAATAACCCAAAAAATGTATTTGAAACCCCTATTTACTACTATAATTTTGTATGGTTATGCAAAATTAACAATAAAATGAAACGACAAGAAGAAAACAATATTATATAAATTTATCATTGTCTGACGAAAATTGTTGTAAATGTAGTGGAATGCCTTTATATTTTAAAGATGGCAAATTGCATTGTGCGCACAGGCTACATTACCTTATTCGATCAAATATCCTTATCACAAAAATTGATGTATTTTTTGAATTCATGGTCCTCGTTAATAATAACTGCATCCAAAGTTATGTTGTATTTTAGGGGGGGGGGGGGGGGGAATACCCACATAAAGTGTAGGTCTACAAGACCACAATACTATCGACATACAAACAAATTGTATGCAAGTGTGACCCAATAAAAAGTAAACCTTAGACACCGTTTAGACATAGAACAAACATATTATTAAAAATAAACTTATTGTATGACTACTTGTAGCTTGTACTTACCGTTTCTGATTTAACTTTCGAATGTTGTCCTTACATATTTTACTTTCTTCCCCTTCTGTGTCATGACTTCACACGTTTTAACGCCACTGTTTTGAACATCTTTACACACAATTTTTCATTTTTACAAACGTGTTAAATAGCATATATTTTACTGTATAACCAATAACCATTGGATTTGGAAAGCTTAGCAGATCAACCTTCCTCGACGCGTTCCTGAAAGTGTCTGGAAAAGACTGTGCCCGTGTGTATTATAGCCAATGTCATATGTACTTGAGAACTGTTTAATTTATTTTGCCCGATAGCTCGGAGTTAGATATTCAAATTTACTTTACGATCGCTAGTTTTTTAACATAAACACTAATTTAATAATAACCCTTTTTCGTTTCTATCTTATACTGAGTTTGTATATTCATCATAAGAGGAAATGAAAAAAAAAATTGGACCAGATCTTGTATAACGTTGAACCAAGCCTTCAACTTTCATATAGATGTGAACAATTACAAATCTATGGATCATTCATTATTATGTTTACGTTGGTGGCTCGTTGTCTCCCGTTTGAACACATAGCTGCGGGAGTCGAGACAGAACCGAGGCACCACGGCCAGCCGCCCTCCCCTCCTTTAGGCTATCGCCGGCAAAAATGTATCAATGCCGTCCCAAACAATTCGCAATCATCACAGCAGAGTCGTATCAGTTTTAAGTGTTTTAAGAAGTCGCCGGACTGTACATGGAGCTATGTCGATGAAGAAAAAATCGATATAATTGGCATGGTTGTACGTAGGAATGTTTCTTGTGCTCAAATTAAAGATAAAAGTCAGCTCTAAATGTTGATGCCATCAGATTTGCGTGTTTTGTCAGTAATTCATAGTGAAAAATGTGGTCAAACGTTCAAAAACCCTCTAATGCGTGTTAGTAGACGCCGTATTTAATATCTATCAGTTCCGATAAAAAATTTGGAAATGTGGAACCTAGATGAGACAGACACAAACGTTTCTTGACATTGTGCACCAATCCAAATGGGAAAATTATTTAACAGGTAAGACCAAAGTACATTTTTAGGCCATAGGGCGTAGAAACAAGTCGTCATAAATTCATAATTTTATATCGACTTTATAACAAAATAATGTTTAATTGTGTTTCACAGACAAGGTTTTGCCAGATTTTGTCCAATGTGCAAAAAACTAGAAGTAATTATCTCCAACCATTAAATTTTTAAAGGCCTGTTTTTAGGCCACAAGCGTAAAACCACTTGTTTTGGTTGTGACGTCACGCCTATGCAGGACCCTTAAGCCCACTGATTTCAATCAATGCATCTTTTTAATTTGTCAGTATTAGTAAGAGTATGTAAAGGTGTAATGATTTTCATGCTTTGACTGCATTATATGTTATCATTATTATTATTATTATTATTATTATTATTATTATTATTATTTTTATTATTTTTATTATTTTTATTCACATGTTTCCACATCTTGGTACAAACCGGTACAAGTAAATGCAATATATTGCGGTCTATGTCAAGCAATAAATGTGCCTATAATAATAACAAAACATTCAAATTCAAATCTAGACAGTATTCAACATAACATTCAAATCAAAAACTTTATCTTAATCTTTACAAAATATACAACATAAAATCGTTTTATAAAACATTGCCCGTGAGGAATTTTCGGACAAATTATAACCGCTTTCTGCATTTTGATGAATATATTCTTGTTGATTGATTTATTTATTTATTTAAGTAAGCCTTCTACAGTGTTCACTCATATGCATGTCATATAGACATGCGAGTATTTGAAGTTGTCAAAAAGGAAGATCTGTACAATTGTTAAGCATTATTTACATGATATTTACAATATTTCAAAACTTCATTCGATAAAACAGCACAACTGGTACAAGTAAAACAGTTTACAATGTTAACAAAGTTCAATTCGATAAAAGAGTGCAATTGGTCAATTAAAATGAAATAGTTTCAAATAGTTTCAATGTAGATACAATATATCAGTCATTAGATTAAAATTAAAATTAAAACTAAGATATTTGGGTTCACACAACATATGTACCGATACTATAGTTAGCTTAAGCTAGTCCTATACAATACAAGTCTCAAAATATTCACTTACTGAATAAAAGCTGTGTTCCAAAAGGAATGACTTAATCCTAGCCTTAAACTCCTTCCTAGAGCTTGTAACACCAACATTCCGTAATTCTTCAGGCAATTTGTTATATACTTTAATTCCCATGTTCACGGGATCATTATCCAGCAGCTTCAATCTATGGCTAGTCTGGTACAATTTTTCCTTCCCTCTCGTGTTTATATTATGGACATTTGCATTCAATTGAAATAAGTTAGGAAATTTATTTACAAACATGATAACCTCAAGCAGATACAGACAAGCTACAGTTAATATATTTGCATTCTTAAAAGCCTGTCTGCATGATTCTCTAGAGCCTAAATGGAGCATATACCGCAATGCTCTCTTCTGAAGGCAAAAAATCTTACTTACACTCGTTGAGTTCCCCCAAAACAATATCCCATAGTTTTATCAGAGACTGAGTGTTGGCATGAAAAACTTTTTTCCTTGTATCCAGAATTACATTGGGTGGACAAGGCTTTCATTGTAAAACAAGAAGAGCTTAGTCTCTTGCCCAGGTCTTCAATATGAGATGACCACTTTAGTTAAAACCCAGTTTAAAGGCCTAGGAATTTGGCTACCTCCACTATATCAATTGATAAGTTTTTTGTCCGTTGGGTGTAACTATTGTGTAGGTTGTGTGGTTTAACTGCCGTGGCTGACCCACTGAAAATCAGAAAAAAAACTGAGTGGGTAGACTCTTAATACAATTTATTTATTTATTTATTTATTTATTTATTTATTTGTGGGTGTCTATCGACTGACCTACGCTCGACTGTCACAATTTACTGTCATAATAACGATTGCCTTAAAGGGACCATATAAAATACATTACACGTTGGTTATAACATTTTGCCCACCTACCAGTTTGCACATTATGCCAGTCTTGAAAATTGAATGTAGCCTTTTTGAGTGTGCAACCGTTATAACGTCAACTGACATAGCATTGTTTCTTATGGACGGTCAGTTGCTCAATGTGAGTCGTTCAAATATATTTTATTTTATTTTTATTTCCTTCCAACTGTTATTTGTGCAACTGTTATAGAAACAACTGCTATAACAACAACTGTCCATAGGCTATTTCATGAGCGAAATGGACATCTTGTCGATATAATACCAGTTGCTCACTATGAAAATCGTTTATAATATTTATTTAATTTAATTTTTAAGGCGAGACTTTTTAAAAACTGATATAGTGTGCGACTGTACTAGCAGGCCAAATATGTTGAAAACTCATTTTAAATCCCTCTATGGCGTTCGTCATTATGTCATTTGCTCCTGGTTTCGTAAATTATTTTATATTTAAAATAATTATGTGCGACTGCCATAATCTCGATTTTTAAATGAATTTATATAGTGGGGCAACTGCCCATAGTGAACAACCGTCATGGCGTGCTACTCTCATTTGCTATATAGTTAACTCTTTTGCCGCTAGAGCGCTCCTGCATGAAGTTTGGAAAATATAAGTACCCCCTAGAAATACACGTAACTAATATTGCAAAAAATTTGTGTCTGAATTAATCTGTTATTGAGTGCATACTTGAACATTACTAATATTTTATTATATTTGTGAACAATGTACCTCTGTTCGTGTTAACTGCGTACATGCATGGTTCTTTAAATGGAAGGATTGAAAGAATAACGGTAAATCACAAGCATTTAAATCAATTACTTATATGAATGCCACTTTTATTGGAGGAGTATTGCAGTATGGTTCCAAACAATGTGTATACATTTAAGTTAATTACATGCAATTGTATAAATCTTTGATTAAAGGTAGTTAAAATAAGGGTGCAATATGTCCTACGTCAATGGGAAGTAGTCAAAGAAAGGTTTCAAGGTGCCTATATACATGTAAATTTTGAATTTATATCGTTTGCCTCCCAGCGGATTATCTTATGTCATTATAAAGCACTACAATGAGAGCCCTCCTATCTGTTATTGTACCCCATGACACAACACGTTGCCCAACGTTTCACACTTGTCCACTGGTCGGCGTACGTCCTAAAAATGTGGCCACAATCTCTATAGTGTCGAATACACTGGCAAAATGGACTTACGAATGAAAGTATATTAAGTTGAACTATAGTTGAAGGGAAAATCTATCACTTTTCTTTTGCAATTTTGCGATTTTGAAACTTTGTGATGCAAAACTGTTCAACCGAAATAAACTGAAACGTAACCGAAAACTGAAATTAAAATTTCGGTTTATGGTTCGGTATAACGGTTTTCGGTTCAGGAAAAATATTGTTTTTTAAATTTTGGTTGGAACCAATACGATGCACTGTTCGTAGCACTATACCAAACAATTATTGAGTGCAAGATTATGCATTTTGGGTGCAATAAATAACAAGTTTTGTTTTAAAACATCAGTTTTGCTGCAAGGGGGGGGGGGGATTAATTTTTTGAAACACGAAAGGGAAGGGGGTGAATAATTGAGCAATCTGCAATCCGGGTGCAATAATTTCATGAACGTTTTGTTGTAAGCCTGCAGACGAGAAGTTGACTAGCCCGCAATACACGTTGAGGAAAACTTCGGAAGATACCTACGGTCAGGATTGCGGGTCTCGACGGGATTCGAACCTGTGACCTCCCGAAGCATTAACGAAAAAATAGAATATTCCCTATACTCAGCAATCTGGTTTAAATAAAATAGTAGTCCGAAAAAGGACAATTATTGAAGGAACTGGCAGAAAAATACTGGCCTCGTTCTTCAGGAAGAAAAAAGTTCAGTTTTTTGGTTTATTTACTTCTGACTCCGGGTGTATAAGTCACTAAAAAAGGGGGGGGGGGGGGGGGGTAACTTAATTCCTCCTAGATGCCTGTGACGTTTTGACTCCACAATTATGTAGCAACCCAACTAAACCATCACAACCAATCAACGAACCAACCACCAACAAGCAGTCTCAACCTCTCCATGGAGAGTTACTTTAAGGCCAATAGCGCATGTTTTGACAAAGACTTCAAAAAGGGATGCAATTTCAAATTTTTGAACACTTTTTCTTTTTATTTCTTTTGTGTTTTGTTTAAAAACGTATTTTATTTCTGGTACTCTGTTGTTTAGAGTCAAAACTTCTTGGTGTTCTTGTGCATTTTCTTGTTTCCTAAAGACCAACACAAAATCGTCACAACTTTTCATCTTCCAAGAAGCAGACCAGACAATTTTAGGTACTCGACTTCTTTATCGGATTCAATCTATGCCTTACAACCAACTTCTGGCCATCCATGTGTTACATCAGGAGTTGGCAACAGGCGGCCGGCGAGACTTATTTTTGTGACTCTCTATTATTCTATAACGTTTAGTTTAGTTTTCTCCAATTATATATCACAAACAGGTTCCACCAATTACATGTGATTAAATACAGCACCGAATATAATATAAACATAACAATTGACTCAGAACACCAATGTTGAATCTCATAGAGATGTCGAGAGTTCCGCAAGTAAATTACACACAGAGAACAGGGGCACAAGCATAACAAGTGTTCAAGAAACAAAGACTAAACCATAACAAAACTTATCCCCTATTAATACTAAACAATTCGATCTTAAGTTAACCCTTTCCGGCCCAGCGGTGCTATATGGACCCATTTTGTTTTTAAATTTTAATCCGGGTAAATAATATTTTTTTTTTCAATTAGACCCCAATTTTTTTTTGCAAATAATAAATAAATACATCTTGCCATGCAAAATTGAAAATATGCAAAATATTTTTTAAATATTGTTTTAGGAATATGTTTCAAATTTGAATTTGTGCTTAAAATTAATCTTTAATTAAAAAGCCAATATTTACCAATTTTTTTTTAAAGTAATAACGTCAAAAATTATTAGGAAAGATTACAAAATTTAATTAATTGCCTAAAATGACTTAATTCAGACCAATTAAACTTGGGTCTAAAAAGATTACCGTAAGATAAAATAGTACATCAGTTCTGTTGAAGAAAAAAAATTGCTACTATAAATAAGCAAAAACGGTTTTTTGTTCATCTTCAAATTGACATTTTCTAGTTGCACAGCCACTTCACAAATATCTGGTGCACCTTTTTAACCTGAGCTACTTTCCCCTAACCCACCGGGTTCCAGATTACACTTCCATATACGAGGATGGATGGAGCGTACAAGTGAACACATACACTTACTGTGGTTTTAGGTGAAAACTCATATAACAAGTTCTTTAAAAAAATTATTGCATTGGAAAATATAGTTACTAGGCCGCTTCGCGAACGCTTTTTCCAGTCGCGTTGATGGATGAGCTTTTTTAAATATTTCTGTCCAATGATTACGTTTTTAGGTGGGACTGTAGTTACTTTATATTAATTGTTAATTATACACCTGTCAAAGGCTTATTTTTAAACCTTTATTGCTATGAATTTTGACCAACTTTTTCATTTTTTTCTTTAAAAAAACACTACATCACCATTTTCTTTATGTCAATGTAAAATATGAACGTTGTAGCCCCACCCGTTTGGTCAGAATCGGGCCTAATATTGCGAAAATATCGTATTAAAAACCGAAAGAAAAATCGTGAAAGTTACATTTCTATGAGAAATATTTCTTCAAAATGTCTCTAAAACTAGGGAAACGCCAAAGTCGTTTTAAACGAGTGAGCTAGCTAAGTGTTTTGACTTCTAAAACCGGACCGTCTGGTCACCTTACAGGAACTCACTCTGCTTGCCACAATAATTATTTAAATTGAACATTCAAAATGCGAATCGTATTCAAAACGTATTAGCGTGAAACATTAACAAATTTCCAAGATAAAAAAAATCACCTAATTTTTATTTCCCATTTAACACCCCTCAAAAATAATATGTGGGTGTAAAAATATAAAAAAGTTAGAACTGACGAGCAACGAACCCCATCCATCCGTGCGGTAGGCTAAATGGTTACCACTAAGCCCTGCAGGCCACGTCAACCTCGTCCCGCTAGCTGCTACTAAACAAATGCCATTGATATTATTAAAAATCACATTTTTATTTATTGTAGGCTTAAATCGTAATGGATCAAGCTGATTTTGTTAACAGTTCTTAGTAACTCGTCCCGGATGTCTGTTTAAAATTTCAGCGCAATCTGTTCAGCGGTTCGGCTGATTTTCGACGTACAGACAGACAGAATCACAGAATGAGAGCCGTTTGAGTTGAATGGAGACACTCAGTCGCTCCGCTGCCGCGTTTAATCATAGCATGGTTAGTTTTAAACGTTCCCATAAAGTTTCATTAAGATCGGAGTAGCCGTTTGCCAAATATCACGAAAATATCTCATTAAAAATCAAAAAATACCCGTAAAAGTAATATGATAATCATAAGAAATATTTTGATCGATTGCACCCAAAAACGTGGCAAGTCTAAATTCAGAGATTTCGAAGGTCCCCTCAAATATTCATCAAGATCGCATAAGCCGTTTACCCGGTAGAGTGCGAACAAACAGACAAAGATACAAAAAAACACCTGAGCTAATTTTTTTTTGTGGTCAGTGAAATTGAAGTCTTTGCTTTGCTCATCCAAAAAGATGTTTTGTCAGATGCAAGTTTGTCTTCAGAACAATGCCAAAGATAAGTAATGTCGTAAAGCACCACATTATTTACCGAAAATATTACTTACGATGTTTTGGAGTTATAACGACGACATTCGCGTCTACAATACAGAGAGTTATAATATTTTTATTTTGGTTAGTAATGGTAAGTTATAGTAGGTGGCAAAGGGAAACATGGGATTTGATTACTCACTGTGTGCACATATACGGGTAGGATTTGCACAATATTGTGCTTATTGCAAATTAGTTTTAAATTGCACTTTTGCCCTTTTCGGTTGAAAATGTCACACATCAATTTAGATTCAACGACGTATTTAAAAAGTATAAGAGTGAGTTAGCTGCTTGAAAGTACTTTTTGGAAAATTTTGTGATGATAACTTCATATGATTTTAAAACATTTGATTATTTCTACTCGTATTTTGAATAGGTACCAGACGATATTATTTTATCTCAATTAAATTAACAGTTAACTTCATATTATTAACAATTAATTATTATTTTTTTAATTTTTTTTTTAATTCATTAATTAATTTACAATTATTATTAACAATTCCTTAATGATTGACTATAAAGAAGGACAGTTAGATATTGTCTATCGTGCGCAATGAATAGATTTTAATTTTAAATTCGAACAAACACTGGTGTTTATAGTTGTAGCATGCAAAGTTTCAAACATAATTAATATTTAAGTTTTAGTATCAATTTAAAAATTCACTTACGAACCATTCTGACATTCAGAAGTAGTATACATAACGTTCTTTACTGAATGATTCTATGGCCACTGATTGCCTTTTATTGATATTCACACTTTACCATGGATGGCAAAGTACATGTTAGCCGGTTTGAATCATCACCATTAAAGTGTAAGTATAAGGATCAAGTATTTCACTTTTCAAACCTATAAAAGAAATAATACATTGAAAATGTGTAGCATCTAGTTTAACGGCATTGGCGTTTGATCTTCATTTACAAAAAATATCTGGCTAGCAAGCACTAAAAGTCCACAGCCCGAGAAACTGGTGATATGTCGCCCACCGACCTGACTTTTGTTGGATTATTATTATCTCAGACTTTTTATATACGGCGGTGGTCAAATCTCCTCGAGCGAGGTTCCCCAAATTACCGCTGGGAGAAAACTCAAAACCCAATCATATATACACGTTAAACATCAATCAAATGAAACTAAACTAGGAAGCTTCGCAAACGCTTTTTCAGGCGCGATGCTGGATGAGCGTATGTTTTTTTAAACGAAAAAAGTGTAAAATTGCGATTTTCATAAGAAATTATTTTTCGATTGCGCTCAAATTTTAAACGAATATATTAATTCATAAAATTAAAGTTTTGTGAAAAAATCATAACAATCGGATAAAGCATGTAGATGTTATAAGTCGATTTTTTTTATCGGAAATAATCGTAAAATTGCGATTGTAATGATAAATAATTTTTCGATTGCGCTCAAAAACGTGGCAGTTCTTAGTTTAGAGATTTCGAAGGCCTCCATAAAATTTCATCGCAATTGGAGTATCGGTTTAGCCGGAATCGTGTAGACATATACACAAAAAAAAAAAAAAAATGGAAAAAAACATTCGGATTTATTTTCTCCAGTGTAAATGAAATGGGAAACTTCGCTTCGCTCGCTACGCTCTCCAAAAAAATGTTACCGCGGTACTCAAACGAGGTTTACTTGCTCGTCTGAAACGACGAAAATCAGTATTAAAAGTGAAAAGTCTAAATTTATATGTGTGACTTGGCGTTTTCATAATAGGAGTCAAAATGTAAAAGGTTTTATAAGCTTTGGGTTTCTGAGCTTAGGGTTTGAGCAATATGTTTTTAATAAAAAAGAAAAATGGTTTTTTTATCACGGGGGTTTAATTCAATTTCTTGGCATTCAACGTTTCACACCTTTCCATTTCTCAACACATTAATTAAAATTAGTTTACTTGATTAATTTCATATTGTCGAAAAAAAAAAATCCTATCTGATCATGCCCTTTAAATTTAAAAATTTGGTATTTTAGAAAAATAATACATTGTACCCCGTTCGCGCAAAATAATATCCATTATGAAATGTAGGAATTATAAAATTAAGAGACGGGAAAACGTACATGTACATGTTTACACAGTACACTAATCTGAAATCTTAATTTTATACCTGCAACATGTGAATCGTTTCAGGTTGCGTTTGCTTCACTGACTGTGATAATGCAAATAATAAAATGTCAAAACCAGTCAGTAACAAGTTGTTACTGTTGAAAAAAGTGATAATACTAACTTACGAAAAAAAAGTTTTTAGAGTTGAAAAATGGCTTGAAACATGAAATATGGTATCACCTTGCATTCAGGGTTTTCAAACACTTTGAGTGTGGTTATGAGAATATTATTCAAGGGGAATGGGTTCGAATCCGACGTTACGAATGGGAATGTTGTGAATGGCTGTAACTAAAATCATCGCAAACAAAAAATTTTCAAGTGATCAAGTGTGGTAGATTTTTGATGTAGCTATAATGCGTCGCAAATACAAATCATTATTCGAAAATAAAAAGTTTAACAACGACGTCGATGATTTCTACAAAAAATAGATTATAAAGGTTGCAAGTTGTGGAAGTTCACAAATACCTCAGTGATGAAATGTCCCATGATATCCCCCCCCCCCCCCCCCCCCCCCCCCCCCCCCCCAAAAAACATCGGAGAAACAAACACGTGCAAGTATTATATAATATATTCTACGTCCGTATGCCTACTTGAGTACCCTCGTATAACATGAACTATATTTTTGTGGAAAACTGTCAAGAGAAAACTTGCCCACTGGAAATATACTATAGGAGAGGACTAATTAAAAGTGCCCAATCCGAGTATTAACCTTTTGATCTAGGAAAACGTTTGAATCACTTTAAGTCTGGGTTGCCAGGGGCAGGTATCGAAACGAAGATATCTTGTTTTAAATTAAGAGTGCCGATTGTAATGTATATTGTGAGTATCTATTTAAAAGGGGTAATGAGCACTAGGGGCCCAATAAAGTTTGGGAAAAATTTGTTTTTTAAAAATTTAAAAAACACTTAATATCATTTAAAAATTTGCAAACAGAGGTGCATTAATAATTTATATTCAGTTATGAAAAGTGATTCACAAATTTGGACTCATATTAAAGCTAAGTACGTAAACCACACATAAATAATTATCTGTATTTACGCCCCATTTGAAATATTAATAACTTCCCTTGATCGCACATCAACACACCCTGTCAACTACATTGAAGTTTTCCATAGTATAGGTAATTAAATGTAGTATACCTGTCCGTCGACGGGACAGAGTTTATCTCACGACTCAAATTTGCTTCTCTCCCTCGCCTAGCTATGAATACGTTCTTGTCGTTTAGCGTTAATGTGCGATTCAAGGAATTAAGGATGTTCAACATATAACTTAACTTAACTTGACTCGCTATTGTCATTCTAATATCAGTTTTTTTCCTCCCAACTCCTCAAACCTCCAAACAGTTAGGGACAACGAAATTAAGGAAGGGACAAAAAATATAAAATTTCCTTAATTTGAAGCGCTATTGTCATTGTAATATCAGTTTTTTTCCTCCCAACTCCTCACCCCAAACAGTTAGGTACAACGAATTAAGGATGCACAAAATATAACTTTCCTTAATTTGACGGCGCTATTGTCATTGTAAATATCAGTTTTTTTTCCTCCCAAACTTCTCACCTCTAAACAGTTAGGTACAATGAATAATTAAGGATGCACAAAATATAACTTTCCTTAACTTGGCGCGCTATTGTCATTGTAAATATCAGTTATTTTCCTCCCAACTCCTCACCTCCAAACAGTTAGGTACAACGTTATGTAATGGAATGTGTGATTTCGAATTTCGATTATATGTATTTAGTTCGTATGTGTATTTGCGTTCACGAATTTTGCCTTTAAGAATGTTTGATTAACTAAATGTGAATATAACGTGTGTATGTTTTCGACTTAGTATTGGCATTTAGTAATATCAATAGCGATATTGAATTTCGGGGCGTTGTATATTTAGTGCGATCATTTCATGGGTTACGACAATTTATTATGATTTTCTTTATTTTCCTTTAGTAGGCCGCTTCGCAAACGCATTTTCCAGTCGCGTTGATGGATGATAACTTTTGGTTGACTATTTCTATCCTTTAATATTTTCTTAAAAATTATTATTTAATATGTTTTATAATATGCGTTTATGTTTAAGAGGGCTTAATCCCTTGCATTTGTATTAACGCATGAGGAAAAAAAAAGAAAAACTTGCAGTCAGGTTTGCTGTCCCGACGGAATTTTAATCTGGGACCTCCCTAATCAGAGTCGCGCGCTTAGTGCTCGAGCCAACACTGTCGGGAGTGAATGAAATGTGTGCAGCATAAATAAAAATTGAAATTGAACACGCGGATTGTATGGTTTTAACTGCATGTCAAATGTCATCGTCTTACACATATTATTTATTTATATTAATCTTTCGCAATCTTCGTTATTATCTCAAAACACACTGCCACATTCATCAGACTTTTTCATGTTTTAAAAACGTTTAAGAACGGAAACGTGAACGTGAAAGATAACACATAGCATGCACAGCTTAGCCTTTATGATTGACAGCAACGTGGGGAGACGTGAATGGAAACGTGAACGTGAAAGATAACACATAGCATGCACAGCTTAGCGTTTATGATTGACAGCAACGCGGGGAGACGTGAATGGAAATGTGAACGTGAAAGATAACACATAGCATGCACAGCTTAGCGTTTATGATTGACAGCAACGTGGGGAGACGTGAATGGAAACGTGAACGTGAAAGATAACACATAGCATGCACAGCTTAGCGTTTATGATTGACGAGACGTGAACGGGAATGGAAAACGGAGCGGCCAAAGTTTGCCAAGTCTCAACTTTGGCGGCTACATTCATGTGCACGGTTGGCGATGTGATCGTCGCCATACCCAAATACTCTGTACTCCCCTCCTCACGACAGAACAAAAATGAAACAAACATAACCTAGAATGTCTGCTTGGACCAACGACGTACATAAGCTTTGCGTAGCAGAGCGCTAGACGCTCAGTCTCCTATCCTTCCAACCGAGCGCTAGCGTAACAATTTGAAGCCTCTTGAGTAGAAAAAAATCACTTCACTGCAACATAGATACTTCATCTAGTTGAATGAACTAAGATGCAATGGATTATTTGAACGTCGCGGGGATAAACAAATACGTAAACAAATGGCGGACATTTTAAATTTTGCTCCTATGTGTGAAACGAGAAAAATTGTCATAACTCTCATAAAACAAATCAGAAACCGTCCCGGGCCTAGGCCCAGATCCCATATGTAGAAAATTCTTTGTAATACAACAGTGTAGGCCTAAAGTTCCATTAGGCTATAGGACTACATTCAATTAATGCTAACATAACACGTTTGACAAGCCCTAGGCCTCTCCTAGGCAACCCTAGACCTGCACGACCTTGTTCAGACACACATCCCGCACAAATAACTAGTTTTGATTACTAAAAGCCTAATGCAGATAGACAATAGTATGATAGTCCACCAACTTGAATTGCTTTGTTCGGAAATCGGAGTAACTGAGAGATTTGCGGAAGAAAGACTGTTTTTCTTCAATAATATCGAGAAATCGCCATCTTGCGGTTTTGATTTTACACCGCTTGTTAACACAAAGGCTGTTAAATTTAATGGTACGATACATTTAGACGGCGGTGGGCTTTTCCCTTTTCAAGGTAGCTTAAATTGTCATGCTCCCCACGGCCTTACTGTGTGTCTAGCGCTTAGCTTATATTATGTCATTGGCTTGGACAGCTATGCATTTATTTTTTTCTTTGACAAACTAAGTAGTACTTAATTACGTCTATCGTAAACGCCTCGCTTTCCGTTTCCAACACATTCGCGTTTCCATTCACGTCTAACGTTGATGTCAATCATAAACCAGCATTTAAACATTTTAAACTGTGACTACAAACAAAATTTATTTTAAAATATATATGTAAGAGTAAACTTATAAATAATAAAAATATATTTAGAAAATTCACTTTAAAATGATCTTGAGCCTATTTTATTTGGGGTTCGATGATGTATGAGAAAGAGAAAAATTATTAAATAAGTATTATTTATTCTCGAAGAAAATTCTGAAATTTTTAAACAGCCTCTAGTGTTTATACGTTTGATTATCCCATGCCTAACGAATGACAATAATTTTTAGCTTTTATTTTATTGAAATGTGGCATTATTTATTGAAAAAATGTATGATATTTTCGCTCAAATTTTTAAACAATTCATTCTAATGTTGAATTTTATCGTAAAAATTGCTACTAGGCTATATTGTGAATTAACTTGCTATTTTTCTTTTTTAAGGGTTTTTAATGATTTTCCATTCTTACTGCAAATTCGTAATGCTAATGATTGTCCGAATGTTAACAAAACTCTTGTTTGTTCTCTGATCCAGGAAGCGACCTGCTCTCTAGTCTCACTTCTACGTTCGACCACAAGCTGAAGTCGCTGCTGAGCACTACGCCACCCGCCGTAGCGGAGGAAGGGAAGAACAGCCCCCCACGCTCAAAGATACCCACTTACCGAGACCCCAGTCTGCACAGACGAGTGTCGTTGACGCGCCCTCTAGCCGTGCAGGTGGGATAACTACTTGATAAACTAACAACAAAAAATTTTAAATTTTCACTTAATATTGATAAAAATAATAATAATAATAATAATAATAATAATAATAAAAATAATAATAATAAAAATAATAATAATAATAATAATAATAATAATAATAATAATAATAATAATGATGCAATTTTATTTAAAATATTTTTTCAAAGACAAATACACGATTAAAAACAATAAAAACAATCATAATTACAATAATCATGATTAGATGATCAGCTTGAGGCTCTGGACATGCTGTGATATAGTCATCGAACTAAGATGGTCAGGTTTCTTGTCCTGAAACTGTATCTTCACAGGGATCTTGCACTCCGTCGAATCGTCGTGATTTTAGAACTTGACAGAGAATGGGATCACTTGGTTGGGTTTTTGCAGCAGGAGAGCCTGGATGTAGTCTGAGAGAATGTGGCGAAGTTCTGGGTAAAAAAATCACGTTTCTCGTAGTCATACTTGCAAAGAGTGTCTTTCTCATAAATCTCTGCATTAGTGGAGTAAAGATTACTAACTATAGTGCAAAATGTGATACCAGCATAAAAATTTGCATTAATGTAGATTTTGTAATGAGAAACTTGAAAATAACTGGCTCCACGATGGGGTCCTACTATTCAACCATTAATCAATTATTCAATATTAATTGGTTAATCATATATATAATTTGTTAATAATAATAATAATAATAATAATAATAATAATAATAATAAATAATAATAATAATAATAATGAAGGTGTGTCTTATGTCTCGGTAGCTCAATTGGCAGAGCTATGGCGCGTTAAGCCAGAGGTTCTGGGTTCGATCCCCAGTCGGGGCATACTTTTATTACAACTGCTATCATTGACTAATAATGTCCTCAAAGCGGGCTTATGCTTAAAAACCGTAGGCCTATATTCTTTTTTTTTTTTTTTTTTTAATTTATTGAAGCAAAAAAGCTAAATTGGAACAATATTCACATACAATTCCTCCCACTAAGCCAAATGGCTCATCAGTGGGTTACATAATTATTAATGCTATTACATCTCATTCGTAGCGTCAGGCTTAATACAATGAAATAAAAATAAAAATTAAAAAAAATACGGTGTTACATAGGTTATCAATTACAAAACATAAATACTACAACCCTTTACAAAAACATACAAAAATAGAATATACAAGAATCACTAATTATAAATTAATAATATCTTTACCTACCACACAGATTCGTTTTCAACAACATAAACATCTAGAAAATAGGACTGAAAATGACTTAAATCGAGCATGAAGGAAGGTTGTTCAGGTAGTGCGATTTTACTCTATTCTTTATTAATGAAATTTTGTCCAAGGATAAAATTTCAGCCGGCAATGAATTAAAAACTTTAGGTATAAGATAATGTAAACAACGCTCACCATGTTTGTTTTCGGGCATTGGAACAACGAATTTTCCTTTACTAACAAGTCTCGTTCCCTTATTATGTAAATATGGTTTTTTATGTTCATTATTAAAATAATACTTTAAAACCAACCGATAATTAAACATGGCTTTTAACGGCAGTATAAAGCAACTCACAAAAACGTCATCTTTTTCTTTGATGCTATTGGTAATACTTTTAGGGCAAACTATTTTTAATAGTGTATTTTGAATTTGAATCATCGTGTTTATTATATGAAAAGACGCGCTTCCCCATGAGAGCAACGCATATGACATAATAGATTCAGCTAATGCAATATAAACTAATCTTAGCATATCATCAGACAATACTGGTTTTAGTTTATATTGATATGCACACGAGCGGAGTTTCGAACAAATGTAGTCCACGTGTGGCTTCCACGAAAACTCACGATCAATGAAAACACCCAAATACATATGGTATGCCACAGATTCAATTTGTTGTACGCATTCACAGGCAGTGTCGCGGTATAATAATAATAATAATAAAAATAATAATAATAATAATAATAATAATAATAATAATAATAATAATAACTCAGTTCCAACTATGTCGGGTTGAGTAGTGTTTTTCCACCATTATCTAGGGCATGAAACTGTAGATACTAAGCTTGCCAGACTCAGTGTTTCTTCCTCATCATCTAATTCCTTCCTCTCCACCAATTTACTCCACTCTCTTCTGTCCTCCCACAGCTTGACTCTTGCCACATGCTCCCACACTTCATCCCGTTTTCCAACATCTTCTTGAATTAATCTTTCCCATTTCTCTCTTGGCCTTCCTACTCTTCTTTTCCCCTCCTCTGCCGCTCCAAATTCTCGTCTTGGAATCCTATCTCTGCCCATCCTTTTTATATGTCCAAACCATCTTAGACCATCCTAGCTGAAACCTCAATCTCTCCATTCCCAGTTCTTTTCTGATTACATTACTTCTTATCTTATCTTTGTAACTCCCTTGACACTTCTTAAAAACTTCATTTCTGCTGATTCCAGCTGACTTCCTTTGTTCCCACTGCCCATGTTACTGCCCCATATGTTAGTATAGGTACAAAAATGTGTTGTACAACAAAATTTTACATTTTTGTGGGAACAACTCATTCCAGAGTAGCTTTCTCACCAATTGGTAAAACCCTTCTGCTTTTTGCACTCTAGCTAGATGACACTTCCCTACCCACTTTTGCATCGTTTGTCAATATACTACCCAAATATTTAAATTCTTCTTTTTCTTCTAAGACTTCTCCACGGAGTACAATTTTTTCCCGGTCTCTAGGCCTGCCCTTTGTCTTCTTTTGCATACGCAAACATTCACTCTTTTTCTGATTGATTTTCAGACCAAACTCTGTAGTAACTTTGTTCCATCTGTCCACCTTCTCCTGCACTTCTCTGGCACTCTCACCCCAAATCAACACATCGTCCGCAAACACTAATGTTCTTGTGTACAATCCATCTGTATTTGGTTCCACTCTTCTTATAATTTCGTCCATTACAACAGTAAAGAGTGTTGGAGATAACACACTACCTTGTCGCAAGCCCTCACTTACTTGGAACCATTCTGACATACCCATATCTCTGTACGCAACTTTCACTCCTTCGATACGTACTTTGTATCCTGTCTATTAAACCTCTTCCCACTCGTTTTATCTGTGAAACTCCCATACTTTCTCTCTAGGCAGGCGATCGTATGCCTTCTCCAGATCCAAAAACACAATGTGCATTTTATTCCCATTTTGCCATCTCCCCTCCATTGTCTGTCATATAGCAAATATTGGTTCAATAGTTGAACGTCCACTTCTGAACCCATAATGTTCTTCTCTTAGATCTGTGTCATATACCTCCTTCAGTCTTAGTTCTATAACTTTCTCATAAAGTTTTGCACACTGACACATTAATGTCACCCCTCTAATTTTCACATTTTTACGGTAACCTTTCTTAAACAATGGTACAATTATACCTCTTTTCCAATCTTCCGGTACCTTCTTTAGTTCTTTTGTTTCTACGCAGCACTTATTACTCGGAGTAACCATCTTTTCCCTTCCGCACCTGATGCTTTGATCATTTCTACAGAAATTTCATCCACTCCCGGAGCTCTACCATTCTTCATAGCTCCTAACGCCCGTACCACCTCTTGTTCCGTTACCTCGTCTTCTTCATCTTCTCCACTTGCCTCTTCCTCTTTCTCTGCGTTTAAATTTCCACTAACTTGTACATTTAGCAGATCTTTGAAATATTTCATCCACATTTCTTGTATTTCCTTTGGGTTGTTTGTAACTTGTCCATTCTCATGTACCGTGAGCTTTTGTTCCTCCTTTTCTTGTCTTTTTGTCTTTACTAATCCACATATAATTTTCTTATTTCCCTGGAAGTCATCATCTAATTTACCAGCAAATTCTTCCATTGCTTTGTCTTTCTCCTCCCTCACAATTTGTTTCACTTCGGTTTTTCGCCTACAGTACTCGTACTCATTTTCTGCAGACTTGCAATTTTTATTCTTTTTCCAAGCTAGTTTCTTCTCTCGAACTGCATCTCTTACCATCTCGTTCCACCATTGCGTTTCTTTCTCTTTCCTCCTTCCACTGACTCTTCCACACAGCTCCTCTACACTTGACACAAAAGCCTTCTTAAAGTTTTGCCATTCTTCTATTTCTCCAACTTCATTTGTAGGTATTTGGTCACTAATTCTGGTCATAAACTCCTTTTGCACTATCAGAGATTGCAGTTTCCACCCTTTTAGTCGTTTGTGCCTGTTCTTTATTCTCTTTTGGGTCTGTACCATCATTCTAAACTTCCCTAACACCAGCCGGTCTCCATCCAATGATATTGATGGCATTCCCCTTACATCCTCAAGGTATCTTATTACTTCCTTTCCTATGCATAAATAGTCAGTACTGTCTCTGACCTGTCTTCACCATATCCATATCTCGTTATTTGTTGGGTTCTACGTTTCTTAAACCAACTATTTCCTATAACTTACGCGTTCCTGGCACACATTTCTAACAATTTCTCTCCATCTCTGTTTCTTATATCTATCCCATGTCTGCCCATAACCTCTTCAAATCCTGTTCTATCTTTTCCTATTCTTGCATTAAAATCTCCCATTACTACAATTGTATCGGATGTCATAATTGCTTCTAATTTTGCCACAAACTCATCCTTCTCAACCACTGGTCTTCCTGTTTGAGGCACATACACCTGAATGAATTTGATTGTCATGTTGTCGTCGCACAAGATGTACATCTGTATCATTCTATCACTATGGCTTTTCATTGGATGAGCGAAGCGAAGACTTCAATTTGACTTTGTGTTTTTTGTTTGTTTTTTTACTTACGTTACCCCAAGAAAAATAGCTCGGGTGTTTTGTTTTCGTTAGTTTTTTTGTCTGTGTTCGCTTTCTACCGGGCAAACGGCATTTGCGATCTTGATGAAAATTGGAGCGGATCTTCGAAATCTCTGAACTTAGAGCTGGATTGTTTTTGGGTACAAACACTTTGTGACTGGGGCCTCATGGCCCTTTTCTAACTTTCTATGAGGTTGTACATCTTAATATTCGATTATCTGTACAATTTCTAAAATAAAATAATAATAATAATAATAATAATCGAAGAAATATTTCTCATAAATATTGTACTTTTACGATTATTTTCGATTTTTAACGCGATATTTTCGTGATATTTGGCAAACGGCTACTCCTATATTGATGAAACTTTATAGGAACGTTTAAAATCACTGAAATCATATATGTTATGATTTTAGACATTTAAAAAATATTTCTTATAGAAATCGTACTTTTACGATTTTTTCTACAATATTTTCGTGATATTTGGGCCGATTTTGACCAAACGGGTGGGGCTACAACGTTCATATTTTACATTGACATAAAGATTATGGTGACGTAGTGCCTCTTGAAAGAAAAAGTTTAAAAAAGTTTGTCAAAATTCATAGAAATAAAGGTTTTAATATAAGCCTTTTACAGGTGTATAATGAACAAGTAATATCAAGTAACTATAGAAAAAGTGAGGAGATTCCACATAAAAACGTAATCATTGCACAGAAATATTCCAAAAAAAGCTTATCCATCAACGCGACTGGAAAAAGCGTTCGCGAAGCGGCCTAGTATTTACAATACTGTCATTCCATTCAGATGCTACCCCTTTTCTTTCCTCCACTCCTCCAGACCACAGTCACCGTAGACATAAAAATCGCGTTAGGTCGCAAAAAATTGCATAGTTCTGATGTTTTGGGATGTTGTTAGGATAGATACCAATAGTGTTAAAACCAAGTTTGCAGCTTCGAAAGACCTGTGCTAACTGCGTGGTGCTCGAAAAACCATAATTTTTTTGGACTTTTTTCAGTTTTTGGCTTATAACTTCTAAAATGTGCATCCTACGGAAACAGTTGTCTTATACATTTTTAAAGAAGATCAAATGTGATACGATTTGAGTGCAACCGCAGCTCCATATGTTGAATAGGTACCGAGATACAGCACTTCAAAATTAGGCACTTTTCCCCAAAAGTTTGAATTTGTGGTTTTAGCCGTCTTTCGAGCAGAATATCGGCTAACATACTCATCCAACGTGGAAAGTCACAGGAAATAAAGTTGTAGAACAGTTATTTATCTTTAATGTAAGCCCAAGCAAAATCCTGTAGGATAAATAGTTCCTTGTTATCAGGACAAAACGAAAATTAAGGAAATTGGATTTTACAAGAAATGGAGCCGGACGAATTGCAGGACTTTTGTAAAGGATGAGAAAGACATTACTCAGTGGAAAATGGTTTATATCATGCAAAATGAAATTTAGTACTATTAATAATAAGCTATAAATTTATCAAAATTGTATAAAAAATATTTTGATAGTTTGGGGGACCTGGGACGTGAAATGTTAAACGTGAAGTGATGGCGGGAGCTCAGCTGACTCCTGCGACAGAAATACACAATGCAATGTAAATTAGTATTTATTAGATGCGTAACCAATTTTATATCGAATTATAATGAAGGGGTAGGTATATGTAGACAGAACGACAGCTAGTCGTGTACTGAACTACAAGAATGATATGCGAATACAAAACGGAAGATAAACAGAAAACGAACGTGATTGGCTGACCAAATCACATGACAAAACCGGGCAAAACCACTCGAGTAAAAACCAAATGAAAAGAAGAAAAGTTAAATACAATGAAAATAGCACTAAACAAAGCGACGAAAATACAAAAATATAATCGGCGCGAACATAACCGCCCACCTAAAATGAATACATTTTAAGTAGACACAAGAGAGAACAACTATAAACTACAAATATAAAAACAAGTCCGACACGAATCAACTAAGGGGGTGGGAGGGTAACCAATTTGTTTACCGGACGGGTAAACACTCCCTTAGTAGTACGGACAGAAACCACTCTAACTGTGCCGTCCTTGCTGGGGCACAGTTGTACTACTCGGCCGATGGGCCACGAAAGAGGAGTACAAGAGGGTTCAAAAACGAAAACCACGTCGCCAAGCTTGAGATTAGGACATGCGCGAATCCACTTTCCTCTTTGCATTTGAGTATGCAAATACTCAGTAGACCAGCGAGTCCAGAACGTTTGGTGCAATTGACGGACACGATGCCAGCGAGAGAGGGGTGACGCATCGGCGGGCAAAGCGTGTTCTGGAGGCGCTAAGAAAGTGGTGCCAATTAGCAGGTGGGCGGGGCTAAGATAGTCAAGGCCCTCGGCGGGGGTCAAATGAAGTGGCACAGAGGGGGCGACTGTTAGCACGGCTTCAATACGCGCAAAGAGGGTGGCAAACTCTTCAAAGGTGTGAGGGGTGTCCTTGATCAGGCGACAGAGCAATAACTTTGCGGATTTAACCCCGGCTTCCCAGAGGCCACCGAAATTGGGGGCGTAGGGAGGGTTAAAATGCCACTGAACGGCACGGCGGGCGAGCGTATCCGAAATAGTTATGTCTGGACAGAGCGAGGAAGGCATGAATCTCGCGAAGAGTACGGGCAGCACCGACGTAGTTACGACCACAGTCGGAATATATGTGAGCCGGAAAGCCACGACGAGCAGGAAAGCGATCTAAACAAGCCAAGAACTCTTCCGTGGATAGATCGGAGACCATCTCCAAATGGACAGCCTTAGTAGCCATGCAAATGAAAAGACATAGGTAACCTTTGGTGATGGGGGCGTTTCGGCGAGTACTCGTCTTCACAGAAAAAGGTCCTGCATAATCAGTGCCGACGTTGAGAAAAGCGCGGGAGGGCTGAGCGCAAGAAACGGGGAGATCAGTCATGATAGGCTGAACAGGTTTGGAGCGAAACTTGAAGCAAGTTAAGCAACGTCGAATACGTTGTCGGAGTAGACCTCGCAGAGACATAATCCAGTAGTGTTGCTGGATGAGGGCTTGAACGGTACGAGGACCAGAGTGCAATGAAATGCGATGAAACTCGTCACACAAGAGTGAGGAAAGATGCCCCTCTTTAGGGAGCAAGAGGGGGTGACAAGCTTCTTCAGGGAGCAAGGAGTTGTGTAACCTGCCGCCCACCCTGAGAAACCCGCGGGGGTCGATGAACGGCTTGAGAGTGGAGAGTCGAGTAGACACAGCGGTCTGGTTGACAAGATGTTTAAGCTCGTCAGCATAGTAAAGCTTCTGAGTGAGCCGCACAAACAAATTCATTGCGTCATCAAGCTCAGACGGAAGGAGCGGCCCGGTGGGCAACGGAAGGCGTGGCGCGACGTGCGAGAAGAATTCTTGAGAAACGCACCACATGGCCGAACACGCGCTTCGCTTTCAAGAGCGTAGAAAAGCTTTGCAGCTTAACAAGCAAGGATCAACGACGGGGGGTCATGACTGATCAAGACAGTAGGGGACGGTTTTGAGCTCGGGCACGTCGTGGGTGGGGTCGAACGAGGTGACCACAGAGGGCCACGTGGAAGGGGGAGAACGCATGAACGGGGACCCATTGAGCCACAAAGGGTGCCCTAACAGTTCTAAGGGGAGCGACCCCCGCGAAGCACAATCAGCTGGGTTCTCTTCAGAACGGACGTGCGTCCAACTGGTGGGAGAGTTGCTCTCGAGAATTTCGACTGCCCGATCGGCGACGAAAGTCTTGAGTTGGTACGGAGGGTCACGTTTCAGTCGACGCTCTGGACTATGAAAGTTCTGAAGAGCAACGTTGCGGTTATAACCTGGCGTTTTACAATCAGGCTTGAAGGGGAGAGAAACCGAGTAGCGACCAGAGGTGTCGCGAGAGTGAGTATGAAGAAAATGCTCTTCAGCGAGCATATCCAGTGGGTCTGATGAGGTGGGTCGAGACACTTCTTCAGACTCGCAGACTGCTATCTAAAGGAGGGTTGGCGACCGTGAAAAAAGAACATGAGGGCTCAGAGGACGGTTTGATAGTGTTGACTGGTCCTAGCAACACCCATCCGAAGACCGGTATTGAGTGCGGCTGGCCTACTACCCCGGACTGAGTCACCATTCTTGCATAGAATGTCTGAGTAGAGATCTGCGCCGATGAGGAAATCAATAGCGCCAGGCACATTGAAACGATCGTCCGCAAGATCAAGATCACGATAACGTTCTAAGACGTCAATGGACACCGAAGACGTAGGCAAATTGCCGGCAATAGAGGAGAGAACGTGTGCATTAACATCGATATACGTTTGAGTAGAGCGACGGAGTGCGACTCTACAATGTACAGTCCCGAGGACACGAGTGGATGTGCATCCAACACCTGAGAGTTGTGAAGTGGCAGGTTGGATCTTCAAACCTAACCTTTGCACTAGCGAGTTAGTGATGGCTGAGATCTGTGACCCAGAGTCTATCACCGCACGGAAAGGTTGCAAAATCCCATTAGCATCGCTGATGAGCGCTGCGAATCGTGCCAATAGGACAGTTTGATGCGTGGGATTCGAAGCCCGGACTTGACATGAGAGAGCTTGAGGCGGCTGCTGACTTGGGCCTGAGGTGTGATTCACTTCCTCAAAAGAGGAGGGGGTGGAGTCCGTGAGAAGCATTGAATGGTGTTTGTTGCTACGGCACACAGAACACGAACTTTTTGACGTACATTGAGAACGCATGTGCGCCCCCATGCAATTAAAACAACGTTTCAGTCGTCGCAGGGTGTCATAGCGTTCATTGACATCTTGACCTCGAAAAACATCGCACTGATACAAAGTGTGTGTTGACTTGCACAGAGGACACGCGAATGGAGTGGAGACTACATTAGTGCGAGATGAGTCATGACTAATGCGTTTCGTAGTAGAGTTCGGAACAGGTGCGGACGACACAAGAAAAGAATTGACTTTCTTTGAGGGAGGAGAACTTTTCATAGACGTAGTCGAATGTTTGCCTACAGCGCAAAGTTCCATAGTGCGAGACTGCTGTTCCAAAAATTCGATTAACGATTTATAATCAGGAGTTGAATTAGAACAGTGCTTAGTTTCGAAAGCTTTCCGAGAAGAGGAATCGAGATTAGCTAACGATAAACATAGCAGCAGAAAATCGCCTAAATCCGGAATATCTAGTGCTTTCAAAGCTTCAACCAAATTACGATGGACTTTGAGGAAGCTTTGAAGTCCTTCATAGGACAAAGTCTTGAGAGGAACAAATTCTAGTATCTTCTGAACATAGACGCTGCCTAGAAGTCTCTTGTTCTGATAACGAGAGATAAGAGCATTTAATGCCAGAGGATAGCTTTCCTCACAGATTTGAAACTCGGAGATAATAGCTAGAGCTTGTTCGGACAACGAGGATTTGAGGTAATGCAACTTCTGCACATTACCTAACGATGTGTTTTCGTCTATCAGAGACTTGAACAGGGAGTAGAACTCGGGCCATTTGCAAATGTCACCCGCGAACTTAGGGAGGTCAATGACTGGCAGAGAGATGTGAGATTTCGCCGAGATGGGGGCAGCCCCGGATTGAGTCACACTGACGGGCTGAGACAATTTAACAGCCGCGAGGAACCTAGCTTTTGCTGCGTAAAGAACAGTCTCAAAACTGTCTTGGACCTTATCGATTTCGGTGGGTCTCGCCGTGTCTTTTAACTGCGTGTTGATATCGGAAATTGACATTTGGATGTCTTGAAAATCAGACTCCAACGCAGAGAGCTTGTCGAACCGAGGCCTACACGAATCGACGTCTCCGGGTTTAATCTTAGAGAATGCGTCGTGTGTTCTCTGAACGCTAGCAAAGACAAATTCACGACGAGCTACCAAACGTTTCTGTTGTGCTTGTAACTCTTCCATGGTGAACGATAGGTACAAGTACCAAGAGACAATAATCAATTCAAAAAGTGAGCACGGTTTATTAAATAAACACCGAGACAATAATATACCAAGCAATGACGTGAACACAAGGAGAGAAGAGCAGTTACGTATATTGACACGTCATTGCCTACAGTGTATGAGCGAAAACGATGCGTTTATAAAATCACGCGAGATGAGAGCATAAACACAAGAAAAATCACTAATATAATATGTGCTTTAGAGACAGAGAAAAAACACATACCAGAAAGAAAACGAGAAACAATTATGCAAAGAAAATCAGATGTCGAATGCCTGAGAACGAACCAACGATATCCAGCGAGAGATATCGTGACGCCAGAGAACGTGAACAAAAGCACGAGATATACAAAAATACACAGCAACTTAAGCGAATAAGTACAAGACAATGAGAAGACAAATGAAGAAAATCCGAAATGAAAGAAGCAAAGTTTTCATCCGGTTCGGACGGACCAGCTTGTTTAGGCCGAGATGCCTAACCGAGATTTTAAGTGGACTGTAAATAGTTTTTAATAGAGATAAGAGAGCAAGGAAGAACACAGGAAATAAAATGCAGAAGAGAACTTACATATGATTGTGCAGAATACTTCCTGCATGGACTGGTTGCCCCCGACGTCGTGAGGTTCGGATGTTGGCGAACTTTCTTGCGTCGCGTGCGTACGACGTCAGTGTGTCAGACGTCGAGGGGGATAGGAAAGGTTTAACCCTCTCGCTACTGGTGTCCTCTATAGTGGACATCAACTTCCAAAATTTATATCCGGGTAAAAGAAAGTTTTTTTTCAATTTGACCCCTTTTTTCAAAAAAATTCCCGAGCATTAAAAATAAATACTTTTTTCCCCATCCTGATTGGACAAAAAGTGCCTGTTTTAGAGAAAATCAAAATACAAATCTGCAAAAAAGGATAAAAATGGGAGAATGTTGGTTTTCCCCGGAAAAGTAATATATTTTTATCATTGCTACTATTTGAGATACAAACATGTAAGATATGCAAACATTTCAGAAAAAATCTTGTTTTAGAAATGTACATCAAATGTACATATTTATTTAAAATGAAGCTTTAATTCAAAATCCAAAATTTCCCAAAATTCCTTAAAAAACAGGAAAAAAATATTTGAAAAACACCAAAAATCATTAAAAAAAATAAGTATTTTGAAATGATTGATTAAAATAACCTAATTTTGAAAACATAAATCTGGTAGTGAAAGGGTTAATAGAGCTGGCCAGTTGAAGAATAAAGAAGAGAGAAATAAAGAAATAGCAAACCGTAGCGTTTGAAAATGTCACAACACAGGCAAAGTCACTGCAAACACAGTGCAGAGTACGAGAGCGTAAGAAAACTGGATTTGCCCAAATATGGGCGAGAGAGATAACAGAGAGCGACCTTTCAGAGACGACAGCTAGTCGTGTACTGAACTACAAGAATGATATGCGAATACAAAACGGAAGATAAACAGAAAACGAACGTGATTGGCTGACCAAATCACATGACAAAACCGGGCAAAACCACTCGAGTAAAAACCAAATGAAAAGAAGAAAAGTTAAATACAACGAAAATAGCACTAAACAAAGCGACGAAAATACAAAAATATAATCGGCGCGAACAACTTTTCTTGGGGCACTTTGATCAGTGTCGATTCTTCAAAAATAATGTCGCTACACGCTGAGGCTGCATAACGATTTAGCTGCTCTTCTGTTTTTGTGCTCCTAGCAGGGGGCTCTTCTGGTTAGCCATCAAATTGGGGAAAATGTGTTATTTGTATTCGATGATTACTCATAAGTGCAGGCTGCTAGGAGCACAAAAACAGCAGAGCGGCTACGTCGTTATGCAGTCTCAGCATGTAGCGACATTATTTTTGAAGAATCGACACTGATCAAAGTGCCCCAAGAAAAGTTATTGTCCAACCCAAAAAACAAGTAGTGCTTGATCAACTTCACCTGTGCTAGACTGGATAGCCAAGGGATCGAAACGAAGCAAGTCCCAGAGGACGCCGACTGCCTCATTGTGAGGACAGCATTGGAGAAGAGCGAGGAGTATGAGCACGTCATAATCGCTGGAGAGGATGTCTCAACATCAAGACGGTCTTTTCGACAGATAGAACCTTAGGCGAAATGATTGGTAGCCACAAAGACAAGATTCATTTGGAGGGTTGGGGCGTCTACGAGATTCCGTGTGGAGACTGTTCGCAGACATATGTTGGACAAACTGGTCGAAATATGTCGATGCATCTACAGGAACACAAACTCGCCGTCAACAAGATGGAAACAACATCTGCTTTGGCACATCATGTCAAGAAGGAGGGTCATTCCATTGATTTTGACGGAATGAGGCCTCTTGCCATGGTAAGCCATCTATCTAGTCGAATCGTCAGAGAGACAGTGGAAATTGAGAAGCGCCCACTCAATCTTAACAAACGAGACGATGGCAAGCGTTTGGCTCAATCGTGAAAGCCTGCTTTGATTGAGAGGTTAAAGAAAGCGGTATAGCGGCTGATAGAGTGCCTGCAGTTCTAGACGAACGTGAAACGGTCCGGACGGACCCAACCATCTTGTCTAGAAATTTGGAATCCAGCAGAATGACTAGAAGTCATACTGCAGCTCTTGAAAAGTATGAGACTGAGCCGCCTGTGGTACCAAGACATGAATACAGCGATAGGCCTGCTAGAATGGTCACAAGAAGTCACACTCACAATGCAACCAAGTGATTTGATTTTAGGTTCACTGCAATTGGATCTTTGTAATTTTCTATGTTTGCAAGGTAGTGTGTTTTTTGTTTCTATTTGTTTATTTTTATAATGCTGTTGTTGTTTTATTGAATTTTTGTTTTACCCTTCCCTTGAAAATGGGAAACGTTGGGATTAAAGTTATTTTCTATAATACTGTGCGTGATTATTTACCGTAAAGATACTTAAAACATATATATATATAAAATATATATATATATATATATATGTTGTAATTGTCTTCCGGGACATTCCGCCGCTTGTTTGAGTTTGCTGCTACAGACCTTTGTCTGTCGCCTGGCACTCGACGTTTCGCCAGAATCGCATCTGGCATGATCACGAGTCACTCACTGTACGTGTTCTACTGTACGTGTACGTGTTCTTGAAGAAGGAAGACTTCTTCAAGAAACACGTACACGTACAGTAGAACACGTACAGTGAGTGACTCGTGATCATGCCAGATGCGATTCTGGCGAAACGTCGAGTGCCAGGCGACAGACAAAGGTCTGTAGCAGCAAACTCAAACAAGCGGCGGAATGTCCCGGAAGACAATTACAACATACAATACGTCCCGCGAAAACTTAAGAACAAACATATATATATATATATATAATAAAATAAAACAACAATACAATACAATTTGGTTTACTATAAACTAACTAAAAATAGCCTGTTACAAAAATGAGCATTTACTACTCCGGACTAATTACCATAATTATATAAACATACATTACAAAATGCTTTTCCACAGCAAGGATGTTTGATTAATAAAACAATGATAAAACAGTGATAAAACAATGATAAAAAGTGATATATTTGCTATCTACCAGGTAAACATGTCATCTTTTTCATTGGTGATGTATTCATTTATTGTGTAGAAACAGTTTTCTATCAGGTATGTTTTTATTGCTAGGATCTGTTTGTCGGTATTTGTTAAGTTTTTAATGTTAGGAGGTAGTCTATTAAATAAAGTTATGCCCATATTTATTATTGATGTCTGTCCCTTTTTGTGTTGTATTGGCTCGGATGAAGATGCTCTTTCTGTCGTGTGTTGTGTGCGTGAACTTGTATGTTTGATGTGAAATCCTGTCTGCTTTTAACTGTTTGTTTTAAAATTTCTAAAATGTATAAGCTTGGCATAGTCATAATTTGAAGATTTTTAAAAGCTTCCCTACATGATTCCATATTTTTTAGGCCTGCAATGGTCCTGATTGCTCTCTTTTGCAATATAAAAGCATCGTGTGAATTTGTCGAATTTCCCCACAAGAGGATAGCGTATTTAAGGCTAGCTTCAAAATAAGCCTGGTACGCAATTTTTGCAGTATTTCTGCCAATAGAGTTATTAATGACCTTCAGGGCATAGCATGCAGATGCCAATTGAGCACAGCGACTTAACATGGTCTTTCCAGCTAAGGGAATTATCAATTTTTGCTCCTAGCACCTTTGTGCAGTCTACCTCATTTATATTAGCTTCATTCAATGTAATGACTAGTTTATCCTTAACGGCCTTTTTTTAAGTTTAAAGTGTATAAAGTTGGTCTTTTTCCCGTTCAAGCCTAGTTTGTTTGCTGATAACCAATTGTTAATTTTTGAATGCGGCTGCGTTTGGCTTTTTCTTCAAACTACTAACAGGGATGTGTCAATAATTAGGGATGTTATATCATCTGCTTAAAGTATTACTTCGTCAGAATTTATATTTGCTTCAAGGTCATTTATATAAAGAAGGAATGCAATAGGGCCTAAAATAGAACCTTGAGGCACCCCTGCTAGACTTTCTAGCCATGGGGAGCAGTGATTTTCCATGTGTCCCTTCTCATTTTCACTCTTAATTTTCACTAGTTGTTTTCTCTTTTTTAAGTAGGATTCAAACCAGTTTAGCGTTGTCACTAAAACCTATTAGTCTTAGTTTATTTCAAAGAATTTAAAAGAACCCGTTGGAACATTCCTCATTGTGGTTCTCTTATTCTTGTTCCATGGACCATAAGTAACAAGACTTCTCTACAACCATAAGTTATGCCATGGTTCTGCTCCCGCCGATTTTGATGCCTAACCCTAATTTTAGGCCGAGAGGTCAGCTTGCTTTTGATACGGGTATACTTTCTTCCTCAATTTCCTTGGCTGTTGTTTGTATGCATATTCCTACCTTTCTTTCCAATGCCATAATCTCACTTCTGCACCCACACCACCATTCACTTTTCTTTTTTCTTCTATACTCCTTTCCACTGACTCCTGCTGCTCCTGATTTAAAATGGGACCAAATGTCACATGAAGTACACTGGACTCCCACCCTAACTCTTTTCTCACATCCCCAATATTGTCATCCTTCTCGTTGACTATTTAAATTTAAACCTTCTTCCACTGTCTTACTGTCAACCATATTATTTTTTTTCAAATTTTAAACATTGTTACAAAGATAAAGCCAAAAAAACCACTCTTCGAATTTATAAATGTCAAATTTTTTAAATCAACTCAAATTCATACAAGATGCAATAAAACTAGGAAAACGCTCAGTTGGATGCGTTGTTGAGCGAGCACCGGTACGTACAACATGACCCGAGTACGACATTCCCATAAGGCCCACCACACAGTGTAGGCCTGACTGGATATTGACATTGTACACTATACACTATTCCAACATCTTTGCATTGTACTTATTCCCGTCATGCCTTCTATAGTGTATCTTTGTATCTTCACTGCCTCCTTCATTTTTAACTTCATTTTTCGAATTATGATTACCAATAAGTCTTTAAGGTCTTGACCGATTTAGCTGAAAATTTGGAAAATAGGAGAGAATGTTGTACTTATTGACCCTGCAAAATTTCATAACGATCGGAACATTTTTATTTTTTTATTTTTTATAACTAACGATCGGATTTTCTTCAAAAACTATACAGCAACCCGCCTAGGTGGTGTGTACATGTGTAAAAAATTTCAGGTTGATCAGAGAAACGGTGCGACCTGTATCGAAGCAGTAACAGAAAAAAAACAAAAAACAAACAAACAAACAAACAAAACAAAAAAACAGACATTCGAGCCATAAGAGTCAAGTGGAGACGCTCGCTACGCTCGCTCAATCATCTATAAAAAAACTGTTTTCAATTCTCTCACTAACTATCCATTTTAAGACCAATTGAAAATTCCAAGTCACATTTAGCAAAAGCTTTTTAAACCATTTATAAAATATCCATCAACCATCCTGTGTCATTTTCAACGGAGATCTAGAAGGTGACCCATACAAATCCACTTCACGTCTTTGAAGTAGTACAAAACTTCATTGTTTGTTTCACATAATGTTTACACAAACCACAACTTTCCCTTTAATACCACTTTCCTTCACTACTGTTAAAATAAACCACTTTTAAACATTAAAATATGAGAGCATCTCATATTAGTCTCAAGGCTGTATGGCGCGGTTGCCATGGAAACACAATACAATTTTAATATATTATAATCAAAATTGCTGTCTTGCTAAACATTGTTGTAATAATTACTACTTTTCCAAATTTTAATTAATTAATTAATTAATTATTTTTACTGCATTTATGTAATTGGTTTTATATAGTTGATCTTTGTAAATCAGTTTTTATAACAATAAAATAGAAGCTAAATCAATAAATAGACCGTCAGTGAACTGTATTATTTTGTTTTAAGCAAAGAATTATTACTAGGGATGAACGTTACGTTTTGTTCGAAATTCCGAATTCTTACCAACCTTTTTTAAAGTTTGCTTTAGTTCAAGGTTCAAAATGTAAAGGTCGAAATCAAGGCTTACGAAAATTTCAAACTTAACCCAAACTTGGTATTGAATTTATTGTCTCTTTAGTATACCTTTTCTTTACTATGCAATAATTGGATGAGCGTAGCGAGCGAAGCGAAGATTCCATTTCACTACACTGGAGAAAAAAATCCGGAATGTTTTTTTCCTTTTTTTTGTATTTTTGTGTGTTTGTCCACACAATTCCGGCTAAACCGATACTCCAATTGCGATGAAATTTGATGGAGGCCTTCGAAATCTCTGAACTTAGAACTGCCACGTTTTTGAGCGCAATCGAAAAATTATTTCTCGTTAAAATCGCAATTTTACGATTTTTTCCAATTTTTAACAAATTCCTTCGACTTATAACACCTACATGCTTTATACCATTGTTATGATTTTTTCACAAAACCTTAATTTTATGAATTAATATATTCGTGTGAAATTTGAGCGCAATCGAAAAATAATTTCTCATGAAAATCGCAATTTTACACTTTTTTCGTTTAAAAAAACATACGCTCATCCAACAACGCGCCTGAAAAAGCGTTTGCGAAGCTTCCTAGTAAGATATAGTCACACCAAAATTTGGTTAGTCTATGATAATGAGATTTTTTATTTTGGTCTACAACTCAAAAACTCAATATTTCCAGTTGTATACTTTTCACATTTTCCTTTTTTCTTGATTGGTAGGCCCACCTTTTTTCAACTCAGGTCAGATTCAGAAAAATGTTTAATCTCAAGAAAAAAGATACGTGAATAATTAACCTCTTCAAGAGTGAGTTCTTAAGTGTCAATGCGCACCCCCAGAGTGAGTTTTTTTTGCGGGAGTGACTGTCATTCACTTGCACGCAGAGTCGTGGGCCCAAGCCAAAATTGCTATTACTATCACCTTCACCTACTACTAAACTATCATCCGTGTTATCTACATCATCAAGTGAATCCAACTCTGTAACTATCTCATTTTGTAAATCTGAGGTCTAAGCTTTACTGTAAAACGCCATTGATAGGCAGCATAGAGCATAGAGCAGCACGAGACGTTTCAGTACCAGAGCGAGTAAATGTTGATGTACTCTGTGAGCAAAAGGTATATAATATATATATATGATAAAAACAAGGATCTTGGGTAAAACCGCGTCGAAAATAAGATGAACCAGGGCAGAACCTGGGCGTCCACCGACGTTTCGTCTGTACTACGTCAGACATTTTCAAGGTTGACTGTGACTCTACGGAGGTTGGAGTCACAGTGGTTGGCAAGCACGCAGCGCCCGCCTTATATAGCCTCGGCTGAAGGTGCGGGGCGGCGAGGTTATATAGAAAATAGGTGCGGGGCGGCGATGTCATATCGAAAAAATATATACGGATGGTGGCAATTGAGAAACAAAATAGCACAGCTTACTGTAGTGAAACCTTTTTAGTCCGGCTTCTTGTCATAGGGCCTGATTGGTTGTCTTTTGAAATGTTATTCGTGCTTAGAATTATGGAATCTGAAATTTGCACCACCTCTGAGGGATTTGGCTGAATAGGTCTACGGACTACATTTCGAGGCATGAGTGCAGGTTTCCAAGCAAGAGGGAGGCTCTGGCTATCATCTCTTTTGTTCATGTTATTCGGCCGTTTCTCAATTTCTACAGATTCACGGATAATACGTGGCTTGAGCTGTTGTACAGGACAAATAGTTTTTGTTTTGTCAAAATCTATCACATGCGAGTAAGCTCTAGCATGTTGAGCCAGGGCTGATTTCTTGTCACCTGCTTTCACAGCATTAGAGTGTTCATTTATCCTCACTGCTATGCGTCTGCCTGTTTGGCCTATGTACGTTTGATCGCAGTCGCCACAGGGAACCTCATAAACCCCTCTTTCTTCCAGATGAACAGAGTCCTTAGCACTTCTCAAAAAGGAGCTGATTTTTCTGTCAGTGGAGAAAATGGTTTCGATGTTCTTACGATTCAGGATTCTACCTATGACGTCTGTGGTACCCTTGACATATGGAAGAAAAGCTTTAGACCGTGGTTTCTCCTTGTCCTCAGTATCATCCTCAGATTTCTTCAGTTCACGTTTAAACGCTCTGGTTATGTCTCGGTCCAAGTAACCATTGAGTGAGAGAGCTTCACGGAGCTTGTCAAATTCCTCTCTTGAGTGAGATTTGTCAGTAAGGTTCTAAGCACGAATAACATTTCAAAAGACAACCAATCAGGCCCTATGACAAGAAGCCGGACTAAAAAGGTTTCACTACAGTAAGCTGTGCTATTTTGTTTCTCAATTGCCACCATCCGTATATATTTTTTCGATATGACATCGCCGCCCCGCACCTATTTTCTATATAACCTCGCCGCCCCGCACCTTCAGCCGAGGCTATATAAGGCGGGCGCTGCGTGCTTGCCAACCACTGTGACTCCAACCTCCGTAGAGTCACAGTCAACCTTGAAAATGTCTGACGTAGTACAGACGAAACGTCGGTGGACGCCCAGGTTCTGCCCTGGTTCATCTTATTTTCGACGCGGTTTTACCCAAGATCCTTGTTTTTATCCTATGACGGGCCGCGAAAACCTACAACAATCCATATATATATATATATATATATATATATATATAAGGGCGTATTCTGGATTAGGTTAACTTGATTTGATACAAAGTTTAGTTTACAAAATTAAAGTATTTAACTGATAGTGATCGGTCTGAATTTTATTGCAGTGTTTGAACTGCTAAATTTCCAATATAAATGAAGTATTGTTGATACATTATATTTAGAGGTAGGTTACACTCTTATTTTCAAAACAAATAGACCTGGCACACATGAACTTTGGGAGTTTCAGTGGTTTCGTTTCACCTTGGGGTCACAATATCTTTTTAATTTTTTTTAAAAAGTTGTATGACTGTAAATTGATCAATTTATGATCAAATGGCTATCTTAAAATTTCTAGAAAAAATATAATAATAATCATGATAACTCAGTTCCAACTATGTTGGGTTGAGTGGTGGTTTTCCACCATTATCTATAGGGCATGAAACTGTAGATACTAAGCTTGCAGTGTTTCTTCCTCATCATCTGACTCCTTCCTCTCCACCAATTTACTCCACTCTCTTCTGTCCTCCCACAGCTTGACTCTTGTCACATGCTCCCACACTTCATCCCGTTTTCCAACGTCTTCTTGAATTAATCTTTCCCATTTCTCTCTTGGCCTTCCTACTTTTCTTTTCCCCTCCTCTGCCGCTTCAAATTCTCGTCTTGGAATTCTATCTCTTCCCATCCTTTTCATATGTCCAAACCATCTTAGACGTTCTCTTCCTAGCTTAAACCTCAATCTCTCCAGTCCCAGTTCTTTTCTGATTACATTACTTTGTGTCCATCTTTGTTACTCCCTTGACACTTCTTAAAAACTTCATTTCTGCTGCTTCCAACTGCTCTTCCTTTGTTCCCACTGTCCATGTTACTGCCCCATATGTTAGAATAGGTACAAACTATGCCTTGTTCAACAAAATTTTACATTTTTGTGGGAACAACTCATTCCAGAGTAGTAACGTTGGGTGACTAGTCACCCAACGGTAGTAGTAGTATATTTTGTGAAAATTTAATTTTTAACGATTTGGTGCAACGCATTTTCTTTTTTTGTCTATTTCCTACAGCAGGCCTATGACAATAGCACACTTTCTCACAATGTTTTGCCGTATTGGCTAGATATTTCAGTACTTTATGTAGCAGCTCATTCATGTCAACACATTTTGAAAAAATTTGCAAAGGTACAGTCAAATTAATAAGATAGACCTCCATAAAAGCAACCTACTACATAGAATGCAATGCCGAAAATCACATCAATGCACGTTATTTGTTCATTTTGCGTGAAAGATACGTTCCAAAAATGGACTCGGGCTATTTTATATGGTCGGAATAACAGAACTTAAGGGAAACACTCCATTTATGATACTTTTAAAGTCGTGATCCGGCGAATAGGCGTCACGACGCGTTGAAGTTGACCAACATCTATATTTTTAACTCGCGCGTTGCAGCATTAAAATACATGCAAATCTAGAAATAACAGACCGACCACTGATCATTGTTTGGTTTTTATGATAAAAACATCGCAAGAAAATAATACTAGACTTTTGCTATGGTTTGTTACAAAAGTCTAATCAGTTTCGAATTTAATTTTAGCTGATTCAACATATACTTTCAAAGAAACTAATCTAAATTCAACAAATGTAGCTTTTTTTAATTTTTTACATTTTTGGATGAGCGAAGCGAAGACTTCAATTTCACTGACCCCCAAAAAATTTAGCTCGGGTGTTTTTTTTTTTTTTTTTTTTTTTTTCTGTCTGTTTGTTAACTCTCTACCAGGCAAACGGCATATCCGATCTTGATGAAAATTTGAGGGGACCTTCGAAATCTCTGAACTTAGAGGTGTATTGTTTTTGGGTACAATCGAAGAAATATTTCTCATGAAAATCGTACTTTTACGATTTTTTTCAAATTTTAGTGCGATATTTTCGTGCCATTTTGGCCAATTTTGACCAAACGGGTGAGGCTTCAACGTTCATATTATACATGGACATTAAGGTTATGGTGATGAAGTACCTTTTGAAAGAAAAAGTTGACAAAGTTAGCCAGTATCCATAGAAATAAAGCTTTTAATATAAGTTTTTAACGGTAAATAATAACAAATTGACAAGAAACAATAGAAACTTGACAACAATCACCTACAATGCGTGGGCAGAAAAACAAAGCAACAAAGCACTTGCAAAAGTAAAGATATCCCACGCAGACTAAAAACTTAAAAAAAGCTCATCCATCAACGCGGCGGGACTTAAGCGTTTTCCTAGTGTTACAATCACGTATTTTTATGTTCATGGATGAAAGTAAAACTTTCAATCCAAAAAATCTTAAACCCCAAGAAAATATTTTTATTTTATTTTGTTTCTGTTTTTGTTTTTGTGTTCTGGGTTCGAACCCCAGTCGGGGCAAACTTTTACGACAATTGCTATGAATCAATAACTATGTCCTTAAAGCGGACTTGTGCTTTAAAACCTTATATTGATGATATGATAATAATAATAATAATAATAATAATAATAATAATAATAATAATAATAATAATAATAATAATAATAATAATAATAATAATAATAATAATAATAATAAATAATAATAATAATAATAATAATAATATCATTTCATTTTTATCTGTAATGCCGCACTCATAATGTCCCTAATATTTTTCATGTTCCCCATCTTTCTCTTCATTTTTTAGACAGTTTGTTGCATTTAAATGTTCTTTCTAAATAGGTTTTGATTATTTGTCTTCAGAAGCCTGCGTCAATGCAAGATGACGCACAGCTAAGCATGGACAGGCAAACAGTTCGTCGTCAGTGGCTGGAGCTGGGTGAGGGTTTCCCTCCTACTCCAACCTCGAGTAATGAGCGCAAGCCAACAAGCGAAGTCAGGCCTCGGACTAAGGATGTTGTTGCAAAAAACGAAAGACCCCTCTCCGCAAACACCAACAAACTTGATTTGACAGAGAAACGGGAGTCGACGAAACTGAAACGTTCTGAGTCGTTGAAGAAATATGAGAAAGACGAAGCGGGATGAGCGTGAAGTTACGACGCGCCGCTTCGCTGACAAAAGCCGATTCCATTTCCAACACAAAACTCAAGCGGTCAGATTCGTTGACAAAGACCGAGAAAACGGAGTCGAACATTTCCAAACGGCGTCAGTCTGAATTGTTCTCAAAACGAAGCGCAAAAGAGAAGGAGAATGTTGCGACGACCTTGACGAAACTCAAGCGAAAGAACGGAATGCCAGAGAGAGCGATTAAGAGACGCCATACCGTCGGCGGTACCAAAGACTTTGACAAGATAAACTGGTTGGACAATCGACTGCAGGAGGAACGCCTAGAGTGTAACGAGAATACACAGAACGCACCACAGAAGCTCAGGACTAGCTCGCCCGATCTTAGCTCGAACCGAGTGAATGCCGGCAAGGGGGGAGAGGGGTTCCTAGTTGCGATCAGCCTCCTTGGGGGTGTCAGGAATAGACCTCACAGCCTTGCTGACGCAAACATCGCTTTTAACGTACCTCTAGAGTCGCATGTTTGAGCCGCTCCCCCCCCCCCACACACACACACAACACATTCTAACCTACAAGTGGGACGTGTCTGGAAGTTCACTTGTGTTGCTTGCTACCTAATTCTTTATTATTTCTTGATACTCCTGTCAGATAATAATGTTTAGAGGAAAAAATTACCAAAAAGCTGAGTTTTTGCAGAGATCTTCCTAAAACCTTCTTAAACAAGTTACTAAAACACCATAAAACACCAACCAGTATCGACTGCACAAAAATTACATTATTTTGGTATTGCATTGAGGCCACTACTTTTTTCTAAAACGCACCAAACGCACTCTAAAAAACCTGATTTTTTTAATTTTCACCTGCGGCATTATTATTGGGGGGCTTACAAACCCCCCCATGCATGTCTCACGAAAGTACAAATTATAATGTTGTCCCCCTCTAACAAAATTCCTACAGACGCCCTTGAATCATACTCGGGAAATTTTTATACCCTATTTACGGCCCTGATTGTAATATTTTGTTTGTTGTTTGCTACTTACATTGAATTATATAGGGACCCTGAAAAATAGCAAATAAAGAGTCTTCATTTCGTTATAAAAAATCTTTAATTTCAGTATAAAAACTCAAAATAAAGGCTTTATTTCGCCTAAAAAAATTCAATTTTTTCTAACTATTTTTTCAAATTTCGCGTATTTTCAATTTTCCCGACGTTTTTGCTGCCGTTAAGTTTCAAATGTTAGTACTTCGAAGATCAAGGAACAAAGTTTCTAAAGTTTGTATTTGTTATGTTGCCGACCCTGCAGTTGGTGTGACGTCACCAGTAGCTCACCAGCTGTTTTAGTAGCCTATTTTCTCGCGAGAACATAGAAAATCCGTAGCGGACCGAATATAGCGCAATGTTTTTTTCCGAAAATACAATCTCAAAAACAGCACTCACGTTATTTCCGCGCTCTTGCATTTGAAATAGTGCCTGAACATAAGCCTCAAGGAAATACAACTCCCGCGCATCGCTCCGCCCACCCACTCGACGCCAGCCGAATCCGTGACGTGAGGCGGGCGGGTGACATCATCACGGGCTCCGCGGGAAAAGACCGCAGGAATATTGCCGCAAATCACGGGTTTCCGCGGAAAATGACCACCAAAATAACTGTGCATACAATTAAAAGTTTTTTCTTTGGAATCGATTCCGAATCGATTTTTAGGTCACAATGATCGATTCCAATTTTTTTTAGTCGATGCCATCCCTAAATCGGACTGGTGAACTGTGGTTGGCCTATGTGAGTTTGTGCTTGGCCCTACACTGTTTAAAAACAGGATTAGGCCCTAACATTGTTCATAATGTTTTGTTTTAAGAGTGAAACTTGAGGCTATTCATTCATTGTATTGTAAATGAAGAATGTTTCTTGTACATTTTAATTTTCTTTGATTTTTTCTTTTTTCTTGAAATGATTCTGAAAAATTGGCCGGGGGTCATGTTATATTCGAGATCGTGCTATATTCAGTCCAATACGTACTTGGAAAATGGGGGAAAAACTGACGATTTCGACCAAATTTAGCGAAAAACAATAGAACTGGCTGTATTTTGCCTTAAAAGTAAAAACTGTCTAATTTTGCTCCATTTTGCGAACGTTTTTTGACGATTTAAGGGTCCAAAATGGTTAATTTGTCAACAAAAATGTGTTTCATCACATTCTGGAAAATTTCGCCTAAAAACCATTCGCAAAATTTCGGGGTCTCTAATTATGTACATGAAAGTTAAATTTTCCAGGGGAAATAGTAGTCAGAAAATGTAAACTATTATTATTATTCTATATGGAAAGCTTATTGACCCGGAACGAAATAGAATACAAACACACACTTAAAAACAATTACCCAAGGTCACTTACATAAAAACAATTGCGAATTTTCGAGTAACACTTCCTTACTCTTCCTCAAGCAGAGGCTAACTGACGTCCGTGCGCTCTTCTCTCTTCGGGCTGGCGGGCAGGTTTAATGTTGACAGGGAGGGGGTGGCTAAGCGCTCTGTTGACGTCTGGACGAACTATCGGGATCCACATGGGGTGGAAATCAAACGACGGCTGGCTGACAGGGGGGGTGTGGCTGCATGCCATCACAGCAGCCTCCTTTATTTTCCTCTTGAAGACGTCTTCTTCTGATAGAAGGGCCGATGTGTTGTTCCACATGATCATGTGTGAAGTTTCCTCCACGTGGTTTGCGATAAGGGAATTCTGTGCATTGGAGGTTACGTTGCGTTGGTGCTCTGTCAAACGGACGTTGAGGGGGCATTTGGTTTCACCAATGTAAGTCCTGTCACAATCGCACGGGATTTCGTAAACAACGTTACGGGCTTGCTGGTCGGTATTATAGGGTTTGGTCTTACACAGTTGTTAACGAAGAGTGTTGGAGGATTTAAACACTGTCCGAACGTTGAACCTATTAGCTATGCGCCGGAATTTCTCCGAGAATCCGGGAATGTAATTAACAGCTATGGTTTTATAGGGCTTAGTAGTGTCACTTCCGGGTTTGTTTTCTTTGCGAGGGTCTTTAGCTAGGATGGCTTGAACAAGCTCAGGAGGGTAGTCATTGGCTGCAAAGGTAGAGAGGAGAACCGATTTCTCGGTCTGCAACTCGGTATGGTTGGAACAATGTGTGTAAGCCCTCTTTGCCAGACACGAGACCACACCCCTTTTCACGTGAAGTGGGTGATTGGAGTCAAACCGGATGTAAGAAGACGAGTTGGTGGGTTTTCTGTACACCGTGGTCTTGAGTTTGACTGAGTTGTCGGGGGCGGTTACTTTGGATAATAACACATCCAGGAAGGGCAGGGACCCACAGGCTTCAGTTTCAACTGTGAACTTGATGTGTGGGGACTGAGAGTTGATGTGGGTTAACATAGTATCAACCTGATTTGCATGTAGAATGGCAAATACGTCATCAACGTAACGACGCCAGATGAGTGGAGCGACAGGGGAGGTGGAGATGGCTAGTCTCTCTAAGTTCTCCATGAAAACCGAGGCCAGGAACGGACTTAGACAAGACCCCATGGCAAGGCCGTTATTATCGGGGATAGTTATTACTTACAGGAGACTGGCCTCGCCATGGGGTCTTAAGTCTCGATGTAAACATTGGGTGGAAGATCTAGTTGTTTAATGCTTTCATGTAGCTTCTTCGGTATGATGCCATTAGCCGATATTACGTATGGGATTGTATTTACCTTTTTCTGTTCCCACATCTTCTTGATCTCAATTGCAAGTTCACTATACTTGTCAATTTTTTTCTTCCATGTAGTCTCGACGTTATGGCACATTGGGACAGCAACGTCAATAAGGATAGTTTCTTGTTTCTTCTTGTCAATTATAATTACTATCCGGTCTGTTGTGATGTATAGTTTGGTCTGTTATAACTGTGCGGTGGTAATATAATTAAAAATCGTTGCTATCTAGTACTTTCTCCGGTTTGTATTTGTAGTAAGGTGTGTGTGTATCAATGAGGTTGTATTTGATTGCTAGTTTTTTATGAATAATGTTAGCTACTTGGTTATGTCTGTAGAGATAATCCGTTTGACATAGTGACTGGCACCCGGATATGATGTGTTCGATTGTTTCACCCCTTACACTACATTTTCTACATTGATCGTTTACTGTCGCATTTTGTATAATGTATTTTTTATAATTTTTCGTTGCAATCACTCTGTCTTGAATAGCCAGCATAAAACCTTCTGTTTCTCCAAATAGTTCCCGCAATCACTCTGTCTTGAATAGCCAGCATAAAACCTTCTGTTTCTCCAAATAGTTCCCCGTTGTTTAACCACCTATTTGATGCTTTAATATCTACGTGACCTTTATGTAGTTCATCATAATGTCTCTTGTGTAGGGTCTTTTGTGAGAGACGTTACTCTTTTGAAGCGTCAGTTATGAGTTTTCCCTTGTAGATTGACATTTTCGTTTGCTAGATTGAGTGGAGTTAATGATTTGTCAGCTAGCACCACAGCCCTATGCAGTGTTGATTGGTTGCTCTTTGTAAAAAAATATATTTTCGTAAAATGTCTAGTTGTTTATAATACTAGGAAACGCTCAGTAGGACGCGTTGATAAGCGAGCACGTGCTATAGCTAGACCCACATTGCACATTTTTTTAAATTTAAAAATTTGCGACGTTTGCTGTCCACAGGGCCATGTTTCCAATATTATTTATTATTGCCAAGGTATTTGGGTAAACCCGTGTGTAAAAAACCTTTACTTTGTGGATAAAATCCACCGCCATCTAGAGGACCTTGACTCCTTGGGAAAACTATTTAAACTCTTTGGTGACAAATAATACACTCTTCCTCGAAAGTATTTTGTTTACTTCTAGGTGGCAGTGCATTAGAAACTTTGCGCGTCTTTTTGTTGCCATGGCAACGTTACTTTTGTTATAATGTAATTTCCATTTACACTACTTATCGGATCAAAATAAAATTAACGTATTCGTGACCGGACGGACATTCTAAATGATTTGGCCACCTCAGATTTTGTCGCCGTTTAGTTTGAAAAAAAAAACTTTCGATTAACTTTAATGTAACTTTTTAACTTTTTGAACGATTTTGCCACAAAACTAATGGCATTCAATCGAGAACGAAGCTTGCGGATGGTCAAAATTTCAACTCGATCCGAGCCTCCGCTCAAACGTTATGGCGAGACATACAAACAAACAAAAAAACAAAACCAGTGACTAATTTTTCCGGCAGAGTCAAATGGAAACGCTCGCTTAATAAGTTGTTCAGATCAATTAGGCCTCGTCCTCCTTGTTCTCTTGGAAGTGTCAATCTTTTTTTTTGCTGATTTAGGATGATGCATTCTGTGTTTAGTAAGTGTAGTACGAGTTAATATTTCCAGCGCGTGGATATCTGTCTGCGTCCATTTAATGATTCCGAATGAATATGTCAGTACTGGTATAGTTCGTCTATTTTCGCTATAGCGATTTCGGAAGAGGCACGGATGGCAAAGGACACCATGACAATAGAGCTTAACACCTTGATGCTGATAGGAAACAGCGGGAATCCAGGGAAGGTCGATTTTGCCCAATAAAGGGGTAGGAGACGGGCATTGACGGCATAAGAAGTAAGCGAACTTGGGATTTTATACCTGTTATGAACCCATTTCCAAGCTATTGTCGTCCAAATAATTTATTCATCGTACATTTTTTTTAATACTACAATTGGCTAATAACGTGGTTCAAATTATGTAGCTCAAATTATGAAATGTGTTTTTTTTGCCGAGTGTCTACGATCAAAACTGACCGAGATACGGATCATTGTTTTATTGAATGTAGATATTTGAAATAACAACAATTGTCTATAAATCGGTCAGTTTTGATCGTAGACAATCAGCAAAAAAACACATTTCCTAACTCAGGCTACACATTTGAACCACGTTATTAATTAATTGAAATTCTACAAAAAATGTCCTATGAATAAATTATTTTGATCACAATAGATTGGAAAAGGTTGTACGACAGGTACAAAACCATCAGCCTGCTGGGATCAGCGCAACCATAAATCTAGTTGACATCTTGTCAAGTGTAAACACTTGTAGGCGGTGTTCTAACAATGCGTCAATAGCAGTCAAAGGCCCTTCCGAAATCGCTATAGCGAAAATAGACGAACTATATAGCATATGTATTTATTCCTGTGATCTTGCTTTTACCGTTTAGTTGCGTCTTGAGGAAAGATTTTAGTCGCTTCTTGTATGTATCTATCAATTTTTCTTTCATTACTTTATGTTCAATTCTGGCAGCTTGTGAGAATCCTACATATTTGTATACTTTGTTATCATCCATTACTCCAATCCTATTTCCATCATCTAGCTGTAATTCTTCTGCCTGCGTAACCTTACCTTTTCGATATGTAGCGTCTTACACTTGTCTACTCCAAACTCCATGCAGATATCTTGACTAAATTCAAATGTAGTATTGATTAAACTGTTTAGTTGAACAAAATTTGATGCATATAACTGTAGGTCATCCATGAAGAATAGGTGAGAGATTGTGTGACATACCATATTATTGTCCTTAATTTTAAATCCGTATGTAGATTCATTAAGCATATGCGACAGTGGGTTTAATGACAGACAAAACCATAATGCGCTAAATGAGTCACCTTGGAAAATGCCACGTTTAATTTGGATTGGATCTGTAGTTATCTGCTGGTTTTTCATATTTAGTTTTAGTGTTGTTCTCCATGTCTTCATTACTGTCTTCAAAAAGTTAACAATTACTGGGTTGATTTTATATATTTGTAAAATCTGAATAAGCCATGTGTGTGGTGTTGAGTCATAAGCTTTCTTGTAGTCAATGTAGTTTACGTGAATATTCCTTTTCTTATTGTGTGCCTGGTTCATTACAGTAGAGTCGATAATGAGTTGTTCTTTACATCCCTGCAAGTTCTTATAGCATCCTTTTTGTTCCTCGGCCATGATATTGTATTCTTTGCAATGCTTATATACTTTATTTGTTATGCATGAAGTCAATATTTTATATATAGTTGGTAGACATGTAATTGGCCGATATTTACTTGGGTTCTTCGTGTCATTATTTTTCGGTTTGAGAAAGGTTACTCCTTCAGTAAATAATTCAGGTATTTCTTTAACTCCATTTATAAACTCGTTGAGACATTTTCTGATTTAATTGTGAGTAGTATTGAATTTCTTCTTCTTCTTCTTCTTCTTATTATTATTATTATTATTATTATTATTATTATTATTATTATTATTATTATTATTATTATTATTATTATTATTATTATTAATATTATTAATAAACCACCAGGACTTGTTAACCAGAGAATGATAATAAAACTGATAAACTGTACAAAACACGGTTAAAAATCAATGCACAGCACTCACCCGCTGCGTAATATTTCGGTGACATCCATCACCTTCCTCGGACGCGAGGATACTAAGGCTTCCCTTGAGGCACACTGGTGGCGCCCCTCCACGCCCTGTCGACCTCGTCGTGAATCAACGACCCCCACATGGCGGGAAGCTCAAGACTTGGTTGCCTAATGATGTTAGGGAAATAAGTCAACTGCTGCCTCTTTCAATTTCCTCTTGAGCATGTTCTCTTCTTTAAGAATTATTTTAACATCTGGCCAATTAATGCCCGTTTTGCAATCAAACAGGTGGTCCTTAAGACCACCTGTTTGATGGTGGTTTGAGAAGAGAACACGCTCAAGATGAAATTGAAAGGGGCAGCAGTTATGACTTATTTCCCTAACATCATTAGTCAACCAAGTCTTGAGCTTCCCACCATGTGGGGGTCGTTGGTTCACGACGAGGTCGACAGGGCGAGGAGGGGCGCCACCAGTGTGCCTCAAGCGCGTCGGAGGAAGGTGATGGATGTCACCGAAATATTACGTACCGGGTGAGTGCTGTGCATTGATTTTTAACCGTGTTTTGTTCAGTTTATCAGTTTTATTATTAATATTATTAATATAATTTTTATTATTATTATTATTATTATTATTTATTCATCATCATGAGACATGGTACATATACACATAAATGCATGCAGATTGTATTGGCCTCATGAAGAAAGGAATGCAAGAAGCGGGACCACATCCCATATCCACCTAGATAGGTGTCTGCATCCATTTTAAAATTAAACTAAAAGTAGTGATTAAGGATAAGTTTGTAGAATGTAACATAAGGGATAAAAATTAATACTAAGTATTGTGATTGCCTATAATATAATGAAGTTGATTTAAATGAAATGATTTTAAATGGGTTTGATGATTATCAGATAACAGGTGAGATGAGTATGGGGTGAATGATGAGAGTTATGGGGGCCTTAGAATGAACCATGCAAAAATGTCCGATCGTATTCCTAAATCATGTCTTTTTATCATGCGGGGTTGTCTTTATGTTCGGCTTTACTCTTTAAAGGGTTGGTGTACAGTCTGTTTATGCCAGCAAACAACAACTAAATATCTTTAAACCACTTCCTTCCATCAAAAAAAGTTTACCTGTAGAGGTAAAAGCCTGCTATTTTTGTAAATGGTTACAAAAACCATTTGAAAAACATTAATATTTAAACCAGAATTCATTTCATCACTCTTGCTCAAGGGTAACTGATTGTTAATCACATTTTAAGCACATCCTTTCCATTAAGAAAGAGAAACATTGTTTTGGCAAGCATAGATACTGAAACCGAACCTGGACTCCAGACGTTTTGAACATAATTTACCTGCGTAGGACACACCCCAGTTTACAGATGTTTTAAATAAAAAGCTGATTTGTATACAAATGTAGATTGCACTACTGTATTACTGTATCGGACCGAATATAGCGCGATGTTATTTTTCGAAAATACAATCTCAAAAACAGCAATCGCGTTATTTCCGCACTCTTGCATTTGAAATAGGATAGCGCCTGATCATAAGCCCTCCCAATACAACTCCCGCACATCGACGCTGCGCATCCCCCCCGCCCACCACTCGACGCCAGCCGAACCCGTGTTTAAAGGCGTCATCGTGGGCTCCGCAGGAAAAGACCGCAGGAATACGCCAAGTATCACGGGTTTTGCGGAAAATGACCACAAAAATAAATGCATACAAGTAAAAAGTTTTTTCTTGTGAATCGATTCTAGGGCACAATAATCAATTCCATTTTTTTTGGAAATTGATGTCATCTCTAAATCAAAATGGTGAACTATGGTTAGCCTATATAGCTTGTGCTTGGCCCTCACTGTTAAAATACATAGGACTAGGCCCAACATTGTTCAAATGTTTTGTTGTAAGAGTTTAAGTTTAGGGCTTTTCATTCATTGTATTCTAAATAAAAAATGTTTCTTGGGCATTTTCTTTTTTTTTTTTTTTTTAATGATTCCGAAAATAAAGGGGTTGTGTTATATTCAAGATTGTGCTGTATTCGGTCCAATACGGTATAATGTGGGTATGGGTAGACCAATATCTTGAAATTCTGCTTTAAAAGTTCAACCTTGTATTGTATCCAAATAAGTCCTAGGGTGCTGCCAAAAATTAACATAATTTGTAAGGCTTGTGCGTAATTTTATTTATATCATAACTTGATATCCAATAGTAAACTGTAAATTCGTATTTTTGCATACTAAACGTTTTTCACTCTTGCAATCCTGTGATGGCGGTGCCGGATCAGAGTTTAAAATGGAGCGTGAATGTAAGTCACCCCCATTTTTTATTCCTTTTGATTTTCTATTCTATGTGCCCCTACATCGGGGTAAATTTCAAAACCATCCCTGTTTCCCGGTGAAAAAATATTAAAAATTTTAAATTTTAACTTTCAGAATTTTGATGCTTCAGTATGTGTAGTTCTCATATGTAAAAACCTTCTCATCATCATGTGTGCACCCTATACCTTTTGACAACATCACATCTTGACAATAATAACTGGGACAACGTACAGTAGATTTTATAGATGTGTTTGAATCAAATCTGGCTACAGTCTTTCTATTGAAACTAAGAATGTAGTTACTGTATTTAAGTTTAAGCCTTAAATTTTAATTTTAAAATAAAATAAATTAAATTACTTATTCCTGGTTGTAATGGTCAGAATTATTTAGAGCATAACGCCCTGTCGAGTTCATTTTCATGCTCTTACCTTCAACAATTTAAGTAAAAAATTTCCCATCATTATTAATTGAAAATATTAATGCTTGACTTTAGTGCTACAGTAACTTGTTTTCTGTGGTTTGAATAAATAATGTGACACACCCTTTTGGTAATCAAAGCTATTTATGGGACTAGAAAACTCACTCTTAACCGGTTAGATGCATCGTTGTTGCATTGCCTTTGAGCGAAAAAATTTTTGGTTTATGTTTTTTTTACACTGGTAAAGTGCAAACGTTTCCTTGAACATGTGACTATGCTTTTATATTAACTATATTATTATAAAACAGGTGAAAGTGTTGTGACGGTGCAGGGAAAACACACCTTTATAGTCGGTTAAATTTGGGCCCAAAGATATCTTATTTTCTGGGACCCATAAAGTATTGAAAAATGCAATAGTGTTCTCTTCTCCCCTCACTTGGTCTTTTACTTTATCAGCCATTGTGAACAGTTGCTGAACCAGCGCATTGTTGCTCATCTTCTTAGCCCACAACTTCACTGTGGGAACTACAAATTTAGGTTTATTTCTCAGATCTACAATGCACCAACATCCAGATTTTTCTGAAGTTAACCATCTTGTGGCTTAGGGGTAAAGCACCCTACCGGCTTTTTGGGATACCAGGGTTCGGTATCCGCTGAGATGGATTTGTTAATTTCAGGGTTGATTTCCATGTTGCAAATTTTTGGGGTTGGTTCTCCAGATTTCACTATGGACTATCTGCGCAACATTTGATGAATTTGTGTAACATAAAGATTTTCTCTTGAAAGTATTACTTAGTTACAACCATTGAAAGTATTTTGTGTTGGGGTTTTTTGGGCAAGATGCATAATATACATGTATGTTGTGCAGTGATGCTGAAGCAAATTTGTCTCGTTCATATTTAACCAGACATACTGAAAGAAGACATTGATGCAATGGCAACGATGACTCAGTAGAAAGTTTGAATATGGCCAAATACTTCAGTTGAATATTACCAAGACATTTAAATGACATAACAATCATTTCCTGCGGCGTTTTAATTTTGGGCGGGTTTTTGCCTTATGAATTTGTTATAGTTAATAGTTGATTAAATGCATAAACTCGTGAATCAAAATGCGAGGCTTAATTATTCTGATGGCTTACGTCAATTACTTTTTAAATGTTTACATCATCGCAACCATATCAGCAACTTTAAGACTTGCAGAACGTTTGTTGTGCCGCAATCTCGCCGAGATGTTTTTCGTCTTCTTGCGTGGGCCCTGTTCTGGTCCAGGAAATTTCAGTTGCTTTTCATTATTGTAGCAAAGTCGTAAGGTAATGGTTCTTTTCTGAACGCAAGCAATGTGTTTTGTGATATTTATTAGTTTTAGTTTGAACATCTATTATATTTATATATAAAATTTTGACTATTGAATTATTATAAAGGATGATTATTTTGTATAAAAGACCGTCCAAATGTGAATATTTTCTTTGAATTTTTTAGCCTCGTAAAAAGGTAGCTTTATTGTATCTATGTATATTTTGTCTGTATTTTTTTGTATGTTGATAATTTTTATGATCACGTACAGTTTTATCATACTCTGTGAGGGATGTCATTCATATACTATTAGGGGTAAATATGGTTTAAAATAAATAAAATTTGTACTTTACAGGGAAAAGAGAGGACCTTGTATTTTTAAAGCAGTTCCTCGATGCGAAACGGCTTAACGATCAATTGCAATTAGCCGGCAACACTAGGAAATTAAAATATTTTGATTGTATTAAAAATCCAAATTAGCATCACTGATATAAATAATTGTGGTACTGTGTTCAAAATATTCATGATCTGAAAGTTAAGCCTAAAAAATTTTTGTTCGTCTTCACTGTTTGCGCCAATCATTTGTCTCTGGGCTCATAGTAGACTTTTTCTGACGCTTCTAATGGCTTCAATATATTTTTTCCCCAACCACCATTTGCGTTGCGTTTGCAATAATTATCATAATTCCACGCTAAAATACTTTTTTTAAGGTCGATACACACACTCAATGTTATTAATTTTTTGAACAATTGTTTGGCAAATATGTTGAATTCTGCAATAATATTTTTAAAGTAAAGGTATCACTTAAATCATGATGGAATCTAAGTTTTAAATTTTAAATACAAATTAATCTTTGAACAATCAAAGGTTTCAAATGTGTTGCTTCCAGGGCATCGAACCGGTTCAAAACCGAAATAAACCAACATTTTTCCTAAACCCAAAAAACCGTTGTCAAAAGTGTCCGAACCAAAAACCGAAACTTAACCTAAAGTTTGAATTTTGCCTTATTTCAGTTCAGGGCAATTTCGGATCACTAAATCTCAAAATAGCCCAATCGCCAAAATTGCGAATAAATTGATTTTCCCGTCTTCAACAGAAACCTTTTTTCGGCGGGCAACGAGTTGTTGAAAATGGGAAGGGCAAGGGGTAGAAAAATATTAGCATTTAATTGCCTCTTGTGTCGGCGCACAAAACCATTTTTTAAAACGAAATTACTTTCTTCTATCTAATGGATATCAAGAACTTTGCAAATGCAGATGTTGATACGCTTGGCTTTAATACAATGTTTATGGGGTTGCCATTAGCAGTGGACGAACAAGGTGGAGCACGTGCATGTACCAGTTAATAATATGGTTTAAAAACCATACCTGTTTTCAATGATTTAAAAAATATATCCTATGTATTATATTGATATTTTTACCTCTAAAATGTACTAAAACATACGTAATCGGTGTCGAACCGGTTTCAATTGAACCAAAAACCAAGTCAAATAATTGTCTTGAATCGAAAACCGAACCAAAATAAAAATAATTTTGGTTCAATGCCCTGGTTGCTTCGTTTTCCCATTATAATAGCACAGGACCCATTGGGCGGAAATGACATTTTTTTATTTTGTCTGCTGTGGGAAGCACACTGGCGCTGGGGTTATCATTAGTTTTGAGACAATTTTTGCAAAATTATTGCAACCATAGTTACAATAAAATCAAAAAGGCCTATTAGTTTTTAACTTTGTACATGACTCGAATGTCACGACTTTCCACGGAACAGTTTAATGGATGAATAGACAGAGAGATGGGCCTTGCTTGATAGCTTCACTTTCTTCTTTCTAGTCTGATCACCGCCGTCTGTTTGTATGTAAAAATTGTACCTTTACATCCAGACGGCGGTTGAATCTGATGTTTATCGGGAAAATTTTATTGTTTTTAACGCAACAATCAATAGCCAAAACTAGAATCGGGTCCTATGCTATTTGTAAATGTTCGTATTAGTGGATGGCCCAAACGTATGATTTAGGGTTCCCGCTCCATTGTTTTGATGGAGCAACGCCGCATATTCCAAATAAGTAGTAAAATACGATTTTAGATTGATATTTGTTTTGGGTGTCACTTTTCTACCCCTTGCAGAGGGTAGGGGTGGAGGGGTTTTGTGGCTATTTTAATTAAATTTGATTTTTTCTTGGAAAACATTCCCTGAAACTTTTTAATTTTACTAAAAACACATTGCCAAGTTTTTTTTAAAAAATACAAAAATTAAAATTTGTGCCGCCCTCTTGGAAAAATAATCACTTTTTACTTTTTAGACATGTTATCAATTGTGAGAAATCCATAAAGCTGGGTGTATTGTACAAATAATGTAATGTACAAATATATTTTTCCTGAATTTAATGTTTTACATGTTGTTCGATCGATATATTATAATGTTCTACTAAGATTATATCAATAGTTTGAGTATAAAAAAATTGTCGGGGATGGCAGTTTGGGCATAGGGATTTTTATTCTTGTTTTATTTTTTTTTTAGGCCCCCAATACAATGTTATTATTACAAAGACAAATTTCTGAAAATATATTTTTTTTTAATAAAATTGTGTCCATTATTGAACGTATTTTCAAAAAATATTTTGTGATATTATCCATAAATTTGTATTGTATTAATATTTCTACAACCAATAACCGTGTTGAGTGTCCCTGACAACATCTTTGATACTGTACTATATAGAAACGCAGAACGTCATTTTATTATTTACTTTTAGTTATATGTTATTTTTACATTTATCCGAGTAAAACCAAAGTTACCTTAAGGTCTCATAGTGGAAGCCATTTTGGCATGAACCCAACTTGCCCGAGCCATATCTTCCAACATCTGTTTTTGAATTCTTTAGGCTCTAACTTTCACATGTAATATTATCTAAAATACTGAAAGTAAATTTGAACTGAAATCCTTCATTATAAAACGTTTCACTCTACTTAATGATGTACTGTATTCTTAGTAGGTTTATAATATTATTTGCTGAAATACTGACACAGTTGTATGAACCTTGCTGCCTTATTAATTTATTACTTTACCAACCTGTGTTATACTGATGGACTCGCAGCAATAAGGAACTGACTGGGTGCATTTTTACGAAATAGTAAAACTTCATCTCAAAATTGAGAGCATTTAAACTTTCTAAATGTGCATTGTTTTACTTGTAGGAAAGATTAAAGTATATCTTTGGGGGTTGGTAAAGGGTAAGGAGGATGCAAGGGTGGTCAAATAATTGGTCAAAGTATATTTGTACTATTATTTGGATCACTTATTCTTCAAAGGAATCAACTTTTTACTTTCCCTGCAAAATTTGTCCATCACTGCTGTTGTCCTTATACTTTTCGAAAGCAAGCAACAAAGTGCTAGTAATAATAATAAATAACTAGGAAACTCCGCAAACGCTTTTTTCAGCGCGTTGTTGGATGAAACGATGTTTTTTAACGAAAAGTGTAAAATTGGTTTCATGAGAATATTTTCGATTGCGCCCAATTTTACAAAATTATAAATTCTAAATTGAGGTTCTGTGAAAATATCATTACAATCTGATAAACATGTAGATGTTATAAATTAAGGAAAGGTTAGTCGAAGAATGTTTTAACAATAAAAAAAAATCGTAAAATTGTGATTTTCATAAGAAATAATTTTTCGATTGTGCTCAAATTTCACACGAATATATTAATTAATAAAATTAAGTTTTTTGGATGAGCGTAGCGAGCGAAGCAAAGATTCCATTTCACTACACTGGAGAAAAAAATCCGGAATGTTTTTTTTTTTTTTTTTGTATTTTTGTGTGTTTGTCCACACGATTGGGGCTAAACCGATACTCCAATTGCGATGAAAAGCAAAAATGCAGAGGAGAAAGAGAAGTCGGCACCCTGGGTTCACCTACTCTACATGAAGGGGGTTACTGATAAAGTAGGAAGATTACTTAGAAAAAACAATATAAAGACGATTTTCCGTCCACATCGCAAAATAGGAGCCATGCTTAGAAGTGCTAAAGACTATATCCCCTTTGAATACCAGGGTGTGTATGAAGTTCCGTGCAGCGCGTGTCAAGACGTATATGTGGGCCAAACGAACCGACGCATCTCGGTGAGGGTAGACGAACACCGTCTCGCTGTTAAACAAAACAAAGAAACTTCGGCTTTGGCACAACATGTTAGAAACACGGGGCACAAAATTGATTTCGAGGGTTCTAGAACTTTGGCCACAATGCAAAACTACCCACTTAGAATAGTAAGAGAAGCTATTGAAATAGAAAAACGACCACATAATTTAAACAAACGGGATGACGGTCAATGGCTACCAGCCACATGGCTACCAGCTACCAGTGCTACATAAACATAACTCCAACTTCAAACCTCCCCCCGTGCATCAAGACGGCTCAGGAAATAAAATAGCAGTATTTAAGAACAATTCGGAAAAAACGTAATTGAAAAGAAGACATGTGAGGACAACATGCCCAGCGAGATTCGAGGCCCTGTGACAAGAAGCATGGCTAGGGCTCAAACGCTTCAGGCTTCGATTCCCGCCACTGGGAGGATGACAACACGCGGATGCGCGCGCAACATATGCAGAGACGAGACACCAGTCAGTCGTACAGGGAGTGCCGAACGGGGAACAACGCGTCGTGGTGGTGACCCTGGTTAATGGGAGATGTTATTCTCTCGAAACCTCGGGTGAGGTGGGGTAAGTTGAGACTACCTACTCGTTTTATCGTGTGACTAAACCCAGAAAAAATGGTGAATAATTACATTACTTATGTCCGCGAAAATTTAAAACTTAACATATATATATATATAATAATAAAAGGTAGATGCCAACAGGCTAGGTATAATTAATGTGGATAGAGATAGGAGTCAACAGCTTACCTGAGATGTGGAGGTAGCTGCCATAGTAGAACACAGATAAAAATATACACAAACTAATCACTAAATAGTCACGAGACGTTTCGGCTTTGCCTTCTTCGGTCGTTCTGGTCTACGAAGCTGTTGACCAGGAGAGGTTAGAGTAGGGGGGGGGGGGTAGAAGAAGAAGTGGGGGTGGAGGGTGGCTAGAGGGTCTCCAATACGTGTACATGAGTGTGTGCGTGAGTGAGTGAGTGAGTGAGTGAGTGAGTGAGTGAGTGAGTGAGTGAGTGAGTGAGTGAGTGATGAGTGAGTGAGTGAGTGAGTGAGTGCAACTCGCACAACTTTCACGAATGATACGAGCTTGCAATGATGTTCATCAGCTGATTTAGTTGTAGTAGTTGTATTTGTATTTAGTTGTAGTTAGTTTAGTAACATCATTGCAAGCTCGTATCATTTGTGAAAGTTGTGCGAATGTCATCCCCACATTTAGACACTCAAATTGAGGATATATTTAGGAGTGCGGTCTCAAAACTGTCCGATAATTCGTCAAGGTATTTATTCAAATTATCGAAGCTGGCTTGCTTCTACATGAGGAACAACTTCGCGCTGCCGACAACATTCCTCGACCAGGCGCCACACGCACCCCTAATTGGCCAGCATCCCACCCTCGCTGACTTGTGCACACTTGAGAAACCACCTGCTCGTGTCCCGCGTCTTCCTGTCAATCAACCCCTCCCACCCAGGGTTGTACCTAATGACAAAAAGGAAACTAGCAACGCAATATTGAACCTGTCTAGCCACGAGCTGTCGGACTCAGAGTTAGAAGTGCTTAACAAAGGCCTAACATTCGCCCCCACTCCCTCATTTGATCACTTTAAATTGGCAAATGATGTTTTATCATTTGCGCGGAATCTCCGTTTAAAACTGTACTTCAACGAAAACAAGCATGAATACAACAATAATACGCACCCAGCAATCAATAAATTTAAACCTGCTTCTGATTGGGACCCCGTACTTCCCTCTGACCACCCATTAGAAATTTACATAAACCACATAATGACACAAGTAGCATCTCCAGACTTCACAGAGAAGTTGTCTAAAACGTCTAATCTATCTATTCAAGAACGGAAAGCCATCTCTAGTCTGCGAAATAATAATAACATCGTAATTGTACCAGCAGATAAAGGCTCCACGACTGTAGTAATGGACAAAGACGCATACATTGAGGAGGCGAACCGCCAACTGTCAGACGAGACCACCTACAAACGTTTGACAAGAGATCCTACAGTGAGTCACAAGAAACGGATTGTAAAATTTTTAGAGAAGCACGGTCCCTCTCAAAACTTGAGTAACAACACGATTAAACTTCTCACCCCCGAGGAGTCCAGGACAGCTGTATTCTACACTTTACCGAAAATTCACAAACCAAATAATCCCGGACGACCAATCGTATCAAGTTTCAACTCTCCGACAGAACGAATATCAGCATTTGTTGACTTCCACCTTCAAGACCACGTCAAGAAGTTACCATCTTGAAGTCACCAATTTGATTAATTATAAGTCTCAACATTGGTTATTGTCAACATTGGCCGACGATGGAGAGTTCAAGGTGATGGAAACGCCTAGATGTTGTTTTCGTGTTCTGAACCAGTCCAAAGGGCCAGGGACATAGAAAAAAGTCGATTCCTCGAAACAGTATGTGTTATAAAATAACGTTGACATTGAAAGATTAAAGTGGATTTATTGATATTTAAAGATAGATAAACACTAATAGGCTAGGCCTAGCACACAGACATTTGTGACAGGATGACAACACAGGAAGCAATGGTTGCACTGTGGGTAATAGAGTTATTTCCTGTTTGTAGTTCATACATCTAGCACCAGGTGGCACTGGCATAAGGCCCTAGATTTAAATTTGAGCGGGCTATGGCACATTTATAACACTCCCACTTGCATAGGCCTAGTCTGAATTTACAAGAGTCCCAAATTCTTCACAAAACCATCCGTGCTTTGCAGGGGGCAAACTTTTGTCATGATGTCTGCGATCATTTCTTCTGTGGGTAGGTATTTCATAGAAATATGTCCCTCTTGCACCTTCTCCCTGACAAAATGATGCTGGATATCGATGTGCTTCGTACGCCCATGTAGTGCTGCATTCGAAGTAAGCTTGATGGCGCTTTGGTTGTCGCAGCACACTACGATGTGTTGATGGTCACCCCCAATGGGTAATTCATTCAGTAGTCGTTTCAGCCATGTTGCTTCTCTGGCAGCTTGGCTGAGTGCCATGTACTCCGCCTCGGTTGTTGAGACGGCGACTGTCGGTTGCTTCTTGCTTCGCCAGCTAACTGCTGCACCTGCGAGCTTGAAAACGTAGCCGGACATTGATTTTCTCGTATCCATGTCATTGGCCCAGTCGGAGTCACTGTAAGCTTCCATTTGTTCTCCGGATGCTCTGCGATAGACGAGTTTCTTCTTTGCAGTCCCTTTTAGATAACGCATTATGCGCTTTACTGCCGTCCAGTGCGCTTGTCCCGGGTTAGAGTTGAACTGACTAACGACAGAGACAGCGTGCGCTATGTCTGGTCTGGTGGCCATCGCAGCATACATTAGGCTGCCGACCCCACTCAAATATGGTATTTTATCCATAGCTTCTCTTTCTGCGTCTTCCGCAGGTTCCATCACCTTGGTAAGTTTCTGATTATGGTCCAAAGGAGTAGATACTGGCTTTGCTTCAGACATGTTGAATCTCTTCAGTATGTTGTTGATGTAGCTTTCTTGGCTTAGTTCAATTGTTCCAGCGTCTCTGTCCCTTGTTATTTTAATTCCAAGACAGTGGTGAATTGGTCCCATGTCTTTCATCTCGAACTTGGCCGCTAGTCGTTTCTTCAGCTGATTTATTTCATTTATGCTTTCCGATGACACAATAAGATCGTCAACGTAAACACAAACAATGATTTTTGCATTTCTTATTGTACCATGGTATAGGCACGGGTCAGCTGTGCTTTGTTCGAGCCCAATACTCCGTAACTCGGTATCAAGTTTTTCATACCATATACGGCTCGACTGTTTGAGTCCATACAAGCATTTCTTTAGTTTACATACCTTTTGCTTATTTTAGGTTCAATGTAGCCCTCGGGTTGTTCCATATATATGGCCTCGGGAAGTTCGCCATGTAGAAATGCCGTATTTATGTCAAGTTGATGAACCTCCAGGTCATTCTCAGCTGCCAATGCCAGAACTGTTCTTAGGGTGTCGAACCGTACGACCGGTTTGAAAAGGTTGCATCGTAATCTATCCCTTTCCTCTGCGTGTATCCTTTAGCTACGAGCCTAGCTTTATATCGGCACACCTCCCCTTCAGCATTGACCTTTCGTTTGAAGACCCATTTACATTTAATAGGTTTGGTTCCCTCTGGTAAGTTTACGAGGTCCCAAGTCTCATTATGTACGATTGATTTCATCTCTTCATCTGCTGCCTTTTGCCATTGTGTAGCCTCGCTCCCACTGAATGCTTCTTTCAGGTTCTCGGGCTCGTCTGTGATGAGATGTACATACTCGTCACCGAGAATTCTTGTCGGACATCTCTTCCGTTGTGACTTCCTTGGCTCGAACACGGTTTATTGTTCATTCTCAATATCGGCATCCTCTTCATTATCTTCAGCGTTGGCATTAGCATCATCTACGTCAACAACATAAGAAGGACTAGCTGTGCTCCCACTTGATCCGGCGACGACATCGTCATTTTTCTCACCATCTTCAATGAAGATCACGTCTCTGATATGATCAGCTTCTTTGATTCATTGTTGATCAATCGGTAGCCCTTGCTTGTGTCAGAGTACCCGACAAAGATGTGCTCGGAAGACTTGGCGTCAAGCTTCCTTCTATTCTCTTTTGGAATGTGAACATACGCCTTGCAGCCAAACGTTCTCAGATGAGCCAGGTCCGGTTTCTGTCCTGTCCATGCTTCTTGTGGTGTGATACCGTTCACAGCTACTGTCGGTGATCGATTCTTTAGGTAGGTTGCAGTGTTTACTGCCTCCGCCCAGAAGCGTTTAGGTAATTTAGCTTCCTCAAGCATGCAACGTACCTTCTCTACTATCGTTCTGTTTGCTCTCTCAGCAACGCCATTTTGTTCTGGGTTCCGTGGCACAGTAGTCTGAGAGCGTATCCCACATTTTCTAAGATGGTCTATTAGTAATTTATTAATGTACTCACGGCCATTGTCTGAACGCAGGATCTTGATCTTCATACCGCTCTGGTTCTCAACTTCCGCCTGATACTCGATGAAGCGTTCATAAGTTTCACTCTTCTCCTTCAGAATGTAACACTTGGTCCACCTTGTCTTGTCATCAATAAATGTTAAGAAGTATCTTCCTCCTCCATGGATTCTTCGCTCATTGGTCCGCACAGGTCGGTGTGAACAATGCCTAGTTTTTCTTGAGCTCGGACTGTCTTAACTTTTGGAAACGGGGTACGATGCTGCTTTCCCAGAGCACACCCTACACAAGGTGAAGTAGGAGGCTGTCCCATTACTAGGCCGGTAGCCATACCATCTGCTAGCCGCTTCATTCCGCCTGGACTGAGGTGGCCTAGGCGTTTGTGCCACATTGTGTACTCACGGTTTGTGACCCCTACAGCAGCGATGTTTGCTAAGGCACTGTTAGTCTCCGGAGTGTCTAGCTTATACAAGCCACCAGTTTTGCTCGCAGTTGCTATGACGTTTCCCTCTTCATTATGGATCTGGCAGTTATGTTTTGTAAACACAACCTTGTAGTCTTTATCTGTGAGTTTAGCCACTGACAAAAGATTAGTTTTGAGCGATGGAGCATACAGCACGTCCTTTATTGATGCTTCTCGTATTGATCCATTAACCGAAATGGTTAGAGCAACATTACCATTTCCGTAGATGGAGCGGTCGTACCATCGGCCATACATAATGAAGTTGCTTGACCTTCTTGGATTGCGTCAAACCATTCAAGTTTATTTGACATGTGCTTGGTCCCCCTGAGTCAACGCACCAGTCTTCAGCTTTGTGTACATTTCGATTACCTGTTGTCCAAAGAACTGTAGACTTAGACCTATCCTTTTTGTCTTGCTTGTCACCTTTAGGACCTTGTTTTGATCGTGACTTGCAATCTTTAGCGTAGTGTCCAGCTTTACCACAGTTAAAGCATTTAAACTTCTTGATACTAGGCTTTGTTGCTAGAGCAGATTCATCAGGAATGGACTCACCTCGTTGACGTCTCGTTTCTTCCTGTAGCAATTTAGCTCGGACAACGTCGGCGTTCAGTTCCTGACCACAATTTTCAAGTGCAATTACAAGTGGGTCGAATGAGTCTGCAAGTTGGATAGTATTATTATTGCCAGCTCATCATCGGTCACTGCTGCATCAATCGAACTGAGCTGTTGAGCAACAGCCAACATCTTGTTCAGATAGTCCTCCATATTTTTTCAGTGTTGGAACTTGATGCCATTATGCCCAGTTCACATAAAGTCGTAGTCGTAGTCGTAGTCGTAGTCCTAGTCACAAGCAATGGTAAAGTATAGGAACTCGTCGTATGGTTTAGTCTTAGTCACAGTCGTAAGAAAGATGAAAATTTTCATCTTTCTTACGACTAGACAAAAATTCTTACGACGAGCGAATCAGAGCTTGAAACGTCACTTACAACAGACCAATGAGATGATACCTACTCGAGTCAGTAGCGCTACTATGTTGAGAGTCAATTGAGAGACTATTTCCGGTTCCCGTTTCTATCAAGGTTTTATGTGGATGACGTCACATCCAAATGCCAAAGAGCTTCGACAAAAATGGCGCATCTTTACGCCAAGTTCTTTGTTAAAACCATTGCTTACGACTACGACTAGGACTACGACTACGACTCTCTGTGAACTGGGCATTAAGTTCACGGCGTAAGTGAATTTTCCTTACTAGGCCTCTGTCTTCAAAGGCTGCTTCTAATTTAAGCCATGCTTCACGGGCAGTTTTACATGTACTTACATGTAAGTAGAGATGAGGCTTCAGCCCTAGGCTTAGAGTGGCAAGTGCACGCTGGTCTATATTCAGATTGGTTTCAACCTGTAGATCAAAGTCACCTGGTCGATTGCTTTCCACAACTTATCACGGACTAAGTGCATTCTCATGCCAAATTTCCATGTATTATAGTTGCTAGCGCCCGCCCGTCTCTCTGGTTGAGATGGGCCTAGGTTAGCCGCCATGTGCTCTAATAACGTAACAGTTTTTGTAGGTTATTTTTAGGTTATCTTTTATCTTTTCGCTTAGATTTAAGCAATATCAATTTAGCAATATCTGGGCACATAACCTGTTATAAAATAACGTTGACATTGAAAGATTAAAGTGGATTTATGATATTTAAAGATAGATAAACACTAATAGGCTAGGCCTAGCACACAGACATTTGTGACAGGATGACAACACAGGAAGCAATGGTGCACTGTGGGTAATAGAGTTATTTCCTGTTTGTAGTTCATACATCTAGCACCAGGTGGCACTGGCATAAGGGCCCTAGATTTAAATTTGAGCGGGCTATGGCACATTTATAACAGTATGAATAGAATTGCAGTGGCTTTGCGACAGAAGTCTGAAATTATAGAATGAAATGGCGGGGAGTTAAGCCAGCTTGTCGACAGATAGTCTGGAGATTTTCTGCATGGATGAACTAGCGGCCTAGATTCACTGATGTTATCTGTGTTCGGAGAACGAACTACGCAGTAGATGCAGGTGGAGTGGGGGCTTAAGTACCTCGCAAGGTATCTTTGTTCTCAGCCAAAAGGTCGTAAGTCCACTCACAATAAGGATGCGGAGAAGGTTTTACTTAAAGGGGTATTTAACCGCAAAACTCAAAAAATATATTTCATTCAGGCTAACTAGTAATGAATTTAGCAATCAACAGAAAAATTATTGGGGCCACCATGACCTCCCAAAAAATTGTCAAACATGACATTTTTCGAGCTAGGTCCTATCGGCAAAAATCTCCCATAAGAAATAACATGCATGGGGACGATCTTTATGCCCCGTGACCTTGGAGGATTTTGATCCAAAAATATATTGGCCATTATTGACGTACTCGACAGCCTTTTCTGTAAATTCTCTTTATTTTGTTTTGTAATTTGGGCAAGTAGTTCGGTCAATATATGCCGATTACCAAGATGGGGTGTGATTTTGGAATGCATATTTTTGCGTGTTTGAGGGTATATTTGGGCACAGTTTCAAGACACGATGTTATAAAGGGGCATTTTAGATTGGTACTATGCTCTAGTATCTATGTTGACCAAAAAAGATGCAGGTTAAAGCCGATTTAGGAAATTTTCAAAAACACCAATTTACGCCAATTTCTGGATGAAAAAAAAATAAAAAAATCGTGTTAAATCACAGTTCAAAGATATAATTTTTTAAACGGTCATTTAAGTGTAGTATTGTGCTATAGATCACGTGGTAAAAAATAATTTTTTGGGTTTTTAGCGCCTTTAACTTGCAACAGACACTAGATTTCGTGGGGTTTCTCAGAACCTGAAGAGCTACGAGGGGGTGGAGCTAGTTTAGCCAGTGACTTGAGGAAAGGCTTGTGTTTTTGACAGCAGTGGTGTTGTGATCGGGTCCCTAAGTGGACGTGGTTTCGTCGCGTAGGACCTTAGGGTCGTTTGTCGTTTTCACAGTCGATCCAGGGAGGCAATGACGCCTGTCGTGTTTTTAAGAGGCCGTTCTCGTGGTGAATTGTTTTAGAGGACCTACCAAGCTTCGGTGGTATGGTACAAACCTTGTTATCAGAGTTGATTAGTGAAGTGTTGTTATCAGTGGATAAATTGGAATTGTGGTTTGTTATCATCCAGTTATAAGTCGTCAAGTACAAATCAATATTTTGTAGTAATTTGTGGGTTGATAAAAAATTTCTAAAGTCTAAATATTTACATCGCCGAGTGATTCATAAAATATCATTACGTCCAATCATACAGTGACCGTGCTATCTACGAACATTTTCTAAAATCTAAATATTTTTATCGCCGATTGATTTATAAAATATCACTACGCCCAGTCATACAGTGACCGTGCTATCTACGAACATTTTCTAAAATCTAAATATTTACATCGACGAGTGATTCATAAAAATATCATTACGTCCAATCATACAGTGATTATCTCCTCTACGAAGACTATTTCAACCCCTAAACAAATGATCGAGTGATTATATTAATAACTTCAGAACTGTTCTTCAATATCACTCTAGTATACCCCAGATTACACATATAACAATCATATAGAACTTAAACAATTAGCACCGTCATCAACGACCACCAGTATCCTAAAATATTTATTACCGTCAAGATTTGCAGTGTTCCTTCTACCCAATAGACAGTGAATTTCTCTCAACCGAGAACTGGATGGAAGAGGAGGGGTCAGAGGACCTGTACCAAACCGAGCTGGGCTCCAATGAATGCTCCGACGATGACTTTAAAGGCGAAGTCAATGAATCCAAGACCACACCAAGCAAACACCAACTCAAAACCAATCAGGCGCATGGAACCTAAGAGATACATACTGTAGATGCAGGGGATCAAGCAGATAAGACAACGGAAAAGCGAGAAAACCTGCAGACCCACATGAAGACAGATGGTCCTGAATTCCTGGAGGAACCAAGACTGGACCTCTCCTACAACACTGAGTCGGGAGATGATTCCATATACTCATCCGCAAGCAGTCTTGGAGGAGACGGGTATAGTGATAGTGATAGTGTGTTTTTAGGTTTCAATGAGGAGATCTGTAGCAGCAGCAAACTTGTATTAAAAGAATTGGCAGAGGTGACAGGTAGGTGGCAGGAAGATGTTCTAGAAATGGAAAATGATAGACTTACTCACCCTTTTTGGTCAATCCACTTGTCACCAATGAATCCTTAACAACAGCCCTAAATGTGACAGCAAATACCGATATGGGTGGGTGGGGAGGAAATATAAATTTAAAATCTTGCATCAGAATGCACAGTCAGTTAAAAATAAGGGGGAGCAGTTGGAAATATTATGTAAAGAGGAAACCCCAGATATATTTTGTATAACTGAACATGCATTAAGCGATCCTGAAATGTCTGAATTCACACTCGAGGGGTATTACCAAGTAGCCAGCTTTTGTAGGCAAACCCAAAAAGCAGGAGGGGTTATGATTTGTTCAAAAGAAGGTATCAATGTAGAGGAATTTAGAAAAGATATTAAATTAAAAATTACACAAGAAAATGATTTTGAGGTTGTGATAGGTAGAATACAGCATGATTCTTACATCACAATACTTATTACACTATATAGATCTCCAAATGGGAATATTGACACCTTTTTTTGGATGAGCGTAGCGAGCGAAGCGAAGTTTCCATTTCACTAAACTGGAGAAAAAAATCCGGAATGTTTTTTTTTCTTTCTTTCTTTTTTTTGTATTTTTGTGTGTTTGTTAACACGATTCCGGCTAAACTGATACTCCGATTGCGATGAAATTTTATGGAGGCCTTCGAAATCTCTGAACTTAGAACTGCCACGTTTTTGAGCGCAATCGGGAAATTTTTTCTTATAAAAAACGCAATTTTACGATTTGTTTCGATTTTTAAAAAAATTCTACGACTTATAACACCTACATGCTTTATCGGATTGTAATGATTTTTTCACAGAACCTTAATTTCATGAATTAAGATATTCGTGTGAAATTTGAGCGTAATCGAAAAATTATTTCTCATAAAAATCGAAATTTTACGGGTTTTTTCTTTTTTTAAAACAATTCTTTGACTTAATAACACCTACATGCTTTATCCCGTTTTAATGATTTTGTCACAGAACCTTAATTTCATGAATTAATATACCCGTGTTAAATTTGAGCGCAATCGAATAATTATTTCTTATGAAAATTGCAATTTTACGATATTTTTCTTTTTTAAAAATTAAGATTTAAAAAAAAATTAAGTTTATTTTTTATTTTATTTTATTTAATTAAAAAAAATCTTCGACAAAGTAATGATTTTTTCACAGAACAACAGAAAATCCGCGTAACACATGGCAGCTCAATGCACCAATTACGCTCATCCAACAACGCGGCGGGACTTAAGCGTTTTCCTAGTAATAAATTACATGAACTCTTAGAGATGGACTGCTTGATGGAAAAAGATATTGTACTATGTGGTGACCTTAATATTGATGTACTAAAAATGATAAGAATACGAGAACTCTTAAAGAATTAGCTAATATGTTTAAATTAAACATAACAATTAATGCTCCTACTAGGATTGCAATAACTAAAACATCAATTTCTTCTTCTGCAATAGATAATATACTAGGAAAACGCTTAAGTCCCGCCGCGTTGTTGGATGAGCGTAATTGGTGCATTGAGCTGCATGCCATGTGTTATGCAGATTTTCTGTTGTTCTGTGAAAAAATTATAACTTAGCCGAAGATTTTTTTTAACTAAATTAAATTAAATAAAAAATAACTTAATATTTTTATTAATTTAAAAAAAATAAAAAAATCGTAAAATTGCGATTTTCATAAGAAATAATTATTCGAATGCGCTCAAATTTTACACAAATATATTAATTCATGAAATAAAGTTTCTGTGTAAAAATCATTACAATAGGATAAAGCATGTAAGTGTTATAAGTCAAAGAATTGTTTAAAAAAAATAAAAAACCTGTCAAATTTTGATTTTCATTAGAAATAATTTTTCGATTGCGCTCAAAATTTCATACGAATATCTTAATTCATGAAATTAAGGTTCTGTGAAAAAATCATTACAATCGGGTTAAGCATGTATGTGTTTTAAGTCGAAGAAATTTTAAAAAAATCAAAAAAAAACGTAAAATTGCCATTTTCATGAGAAATAATTTTTCGATTGTGCTCAAAAACGTGGCAGTTCTAAGTTCAGAGATTTTGAAGACATGTATAAAATTTCATCGCAATCGGAGTATCGGTTTAGTCTGAATCGTGTTAACTAACAGACAAAAATACATTTAAAAAAAAGAAAAAAGAAAAACATTCCGGATTTTTTTCTCCAGTGTAGTGAAATGGAATCTTCGCTTTGCTCATCCAATTAACAAACATGGATAATGATATGTATCAAAGTGAGCATGATTTCGGGGAATATTGATCATTATGGTCAAGCATAAATATACATCGTTTAGATCAACTAAAAAGGGGAAAACAATTAACAAAATACTTCTAACAGAAACGGGGGACTGAGCAAGAAATAAAAAACCTATTTAATGACAGACTTTTAAATTTTCATGGGATCCCAAAAACAATCAAAAAAAGTTTGACCATGCATATGCACTTTTGTAGACTAATAACTTTTCACTACAATAAATCATTTCCAACAAAAAGGCAAAGATTCAGAAAAAAAAAAGAAAAGTAATAATGGATAACAAAAAATGTGAGGGAAATGTAAAGGAAATGAGGAGATTGCGTTAAAACTTAAAAGGTAAAAATTTCCCAATTCTAAAAAAAATAAAAAATGTAAAAAGGAATATAAAATAATTTCAAAAAAGAAAAGGGCTCAAAATCAAAGAACAAAAAAGGAAACAGAAAAAAAAGGGTAAAGAATTTGGATATGTTTAAATCTGGAAAGGGGGTTTTAAAAAAGAAAAAGAAAACTGAAACAAAATTTTTGAAATCACAGTAATAATAAAAACGTCAAAAGAAAACAAATTGGGAAAACATATTAAAACTACTTTATAAAAAATACCACAAAATTAACAGAAAGTCAAAAAAGAACAAAAAAATGATGGGAAAAAAGTGTTGCCTGAAATAGGTCTTTATTTTTGTCTAAAATAATGTAAGTAAAGAGAAACTTTGAAAATTATAAGAAATTTAAAGAATACGAAATCAATAGGTCCAGATGGTTTATCAAGTTTTCTTATAAAAAAAATGTGCAAGAGTATTGTAACCCACTTACTTTTAATTAATATGTCCTTAATAAGGTGTTTTTCCCAAAAAACTTAAAGGTGGCGCGGGTAAAACCAAATTTTTTAAAAAGGGGGGAAAATCGAACATCAGAAATTTAACCAGTTTCAATTTTAATGTTTTTTTCAAAGGTGTTTGAAAGAGTAATGTATAATAGATTGCCCAAAATCCCAAAGGGGCAAATGAGATAATAGCAAAAGAACAACATGGTTTCAGGAAAAAATCAACTGAAACAGCTTTTGTGCCTTCATTGACAAGTTGTAAAGCGGTTGTCAGAAAAAACACCATTGCTTTTAGGATTTTCAAAAGCTTTTGACTGTGTGGAGTAAAAAATTGAAAAGTATAAACTGTTTTCATATGGATTAAAGGGGAAATGCCCTGCAATGGATATACTAGGGCGACGGTCGTCCCCGGCAGACAACGATGCGTGCTTTCGACACCGAACTCCGGCCCTATTACACCTACAAGGGGGGGTTTTTAGCTATCTCACACGCCGCCCCGAAAAAAATTACAATCTTTAAACTCGGTTATGACCTGGTTTGGTCCATGACTACCAAAAAAAAAATAAAACCCCATCCGACAACTCGTTCTGTGTTAAAAAAACTCTCAAAATCGTCAATTCCCTTTAAAGGGGGCTGGTGGTTGGGGGGGTGGGTGGCTGGCTGGCTGGTGGCTGGGTAGGAGTTCTCCGCGAGAGTTCTTTAGCCTACGAGAAAAAAGAAATCTTAGAAAAATGAAACTTTGGACCCACTTAGGGGTATTTTTAGACGCCCGTGCCTTTTGCTTTTAAAACCAAAATCGGGTAAAGGGACCGGAGAAAATCAAAATTTGGATGTATTTTAAAACGCGTAATTTTTTAAGGGGTGGGAAATTTTTACAAACTTGAAATTTAAAATGCTATTAACATTTTAAAAATTTTTGCGTCCAAAAAACCCCAAGGGGCTAAATTTGGGATGACCCGGGGCCCAAAAATGACAAAAAATATCTGAAATTTTAAAAAATGATCATTTAAAAAAAAGCTAAAATGGATGTTTTTTTTAAAAGTGGAAAACATTTTGAAATTTTCTCATTCTTTTTCCTTTTGAATATGGAAAAACAAAATTGGTTAAAGGGTACCGGAAAAAAAAACCCAAAAATTTTCAAAGTAGGTAATTCCCTACTCTTATGAATAAACGCTATAAAACCCGGAAAACGGTTATCTTAGAACTTTGAAACTTGGGCCACACTCAGATGACCTCTAAAAAAACCGGGGAAATTGGGGCCGGGGGAAAAACAAAATCAAAAAACAAAAAAGCGTAAATTTTCCGGGTAGTAATTTGTGCAAGTTTAAATTTAAAAATGCTCTTAAACCTTTAAAACAAGTGCTTATGCGTGCGTTGGTCTTGTTGTTTGCGTATCTCTTCCAATGCAGAAAGGGGCCCGGGGTTTGATTTCCCCTAAAATCAGAAGTTTTTTTTAAATTTTGATTTGGGTTTAAGTCTATCTTCTTTTCTTAGGAGTTTTTAAACGGACTTTGGAGCCGTCCTACAACGAAACACATAATAAATTTTAGAGTTTTTCTGAATCGGCCTTGTTGATTCTGGCGTTTGATCCGCGGGTGTTTCGCACTGTCCATACCACTGATTGATATATTTCCTATTAAAAATATCGATCTTTGGTTGGTTATCGCTCACTCGTCGATTGCGTCGGGGCCTGCAGGGTTGGCTTGGTCGCTTTGATTTAAAGTCCCCCACTGAAAATCAGTTATATAACTGAGTGGGTAGTCTGTAAATAAAAATTTATTTATTTATTTATTTATTTAAGGGGTATCTTTGGGGGGACCGTGGGCCCAAAAATGTAAAAAAACAACTTTGAACTCAACAAATTTAATCATTCACACCTTGATAGCGAACGAACAACAAAAAGATGTAATATCCAACCAAATACAAAAATTTGTAAAAAAAAAAAAACGGCAGCCAAGCTCTCCTTCAAAAGTCTTCGGCTGTGAATGCTGTGAGATATAGAAGTTGAGCCAAGCTTTTTATTCTTTCTCCCTAGTTTCGCTTTTAAATAAGTAAGATCATTTCGCCTGTTGACGAGCGCCAAGCCAACGATTTTTGTGGTAAAAAAAGTAAAATTTTTAAACTCGAAATCATAAAAAATGGCTTGGCCATTGAATTTGGTTCATGGCCAAGAACCAAATTCAATGGCCAAGCATTTTTTTATGATTTCGAGTTTAAAAATTTTACTTTTTTACCACAAAAATCGTTGGCTTGGCGCTCGTCAACAGGCGAAATGATCTTACTTATTTTAAAAGCAAAACTAGGGAGAAAGAATAAAAAGCTTGGCTCAACTTCTATATCTCACAGCATTCACAGCCGAAGACTTTTGAAGGAGAGCTTGGCTGCCGTTTTTTTTTTTTTACAAATTTTTGTATTTGGTTGGATTCGTATCTACATCTAGAGTTCCTGAAACAGTACCAAGGCAGACTTGTCCACCCAAGGGCCCAGGCGCGCCGGCGGCGGCTTGAATAAATAAAATTTTAATTAAAAGACTCGGGCATAACCACATACATATGGCTAGGGTAGGTTATGACTCAATAAAAGATCGCCAGACAAGACTCCTTGGAGGGAAATCTTACATAATCTTTCAAGGGAAGTTGATGTTCCCAGGACCTGCTGCGCACCCCGACTCAGTTTAGGAGCAGAGGAGAGACTTTTTGAACTCATAAGGGCTGGGCAGGCATCTCACGCGTGTAAGACTTTAATTAAACACTGCAAGGAAATAGCGACAAGGGAGGAAACTAGGTACAGTTCCAGGAATTAGGGCCATACGAGGCTTAAAGCCGTTCTGAAAGGAGGAATCAAGGAGCGTCCACCCAGTCCCATCACCATATACGGGACTTAAACAATAATAAGAGAATGTTAGACGATGCAAGTTGGAAGGAAAACGAGGACTAATAATTAGGATAAACGTAGCCAGGTAGAACAAAAGTATTAAATATTAACAGAAAATATTGCCAAGCATATTAATCATGTGAAAAATAAACGCCTCTGTAAAATTGCTATAGTGTGCAGATAACATGCATGGATGGTTCCGTCCTTCGTGTGTGTGTGTACTTGTGCGTATCCGTGTGAGTACGCACGTATGTATGTGCGGGCTCAGGTGATAGTAGCAAACGAACCCTAGCCTGCGACGCTAGCCCGACGCATATTTTATTAGTACATTCTTTGGAGATATAGGCGTAAATTATTCGGCATAAAATAATCACGCCATCCTTAGTGGGAATAGTTATACAAAACAATTTTTAGGGTTAATATACTAGAGCAAACGTAGGCGCAAATGCCCCTGTCACCACTACCTCAAAGAAAAATTTGCGTTAGATTGCCAACAGATAAGGCGAAGGAGAAAATATATTAAAACAAGGCAGGTTATTATACGCATACCAAGACGCAAGTGGGTTTTCGGCAAAGAAACCCATTAGGTCCTAGTAAGGCACATCCTCGGGACGCTAATGGGAGATTAAGAGCCGTAGGTAGTGTCGTTAGGGCGTCCTATGAAGGTGCCAGAGCTACTTCGTGTATATTGGTAGTCAGGGAGAGATAGCCCTGCGAGGCTAGTTGTTTAGAGAGACCCTGCGAAAGTGCCAGCGAATACTGGGTGTATTGGTAGTCAGGGAGAGATAGCCCTGCGAGGCTAGTTGTTTAGAGAGACCCTGCGAAAGTGCCAGCGAATACTAGGTGTATTGGTAGTCAGGGAGAGATAGTCGTGTATAGGCACCGAGCGTTCATACAACTAGCGCCATCCGTGGACGAATCCGGAACAACTTGACTGAATGATCGTCTTCCTTGCGCACTTTCCTATGCTATTAGCTCACATGTCAGAGTGAATTATTTTAGTTTTTACTGTATTGCAGGACTATAATGGATGTTGAGAATGTTTGTAGGATATTCAGGAAGTCCTGTTGCATTGTTGGCTGTTCAAATTGAATCGCCAACACAGAAAAATATGTTATATTTTACAGTTTTCCTGGCAGACCCCATGAGAGGGAATGGCGCGGCAGACTGGTCCAAAAGCAGTGAATGGATAGATAAAAGTTTTTCTGTAACCCTACATTTATTTACTAATGCAAACAGTGTATTTATTAGACACAAACCTGAACATTGGCCGATAAGTAATAGCCAATAGTCCTTGGTCCAGCTAGACATATCTGTGGAAGGTCTGAAGTTGTGACTGAGTAGGCCTAATTTCCATCATGACAGTTGACAGATCATGTGGCAGACAGAACCTAGCAGACGAAGTCGTATTGTTTTCATTTTGGTATTTTGCACATGCTAAAATTTGAAATTGGACTCATCATAAATAGACCCTAATTAACCTAGGCCTAGTCCACATTCACTGAAATTGGGGTAGATTTAGATTTGATATCGCCAGGAAGGCAGCTAGGCCTAGGCCCTACCTAGGCGTAGGCCTCTGGCCTAGGAAACTTTTTTGTTTGACCTATGTCTTATCTCTTTGCCTATATATTCTGTCAGGACAGTCAGTAGCAAAGATGTCAGTAGTGTCTACTAAATAATGCATTGTTGCCCATGTCACTGGATTCGGTTCTTATACAAAGTAAAGTGGCCAGGGCCTAGGGGTGCGGGTGCAGCTTTTAACCATAGGCCTAGGCCTACAGAAGAATCAACACAAAACCTGACAGAAAGCTGCTCAAACTGTTCTCAAGAAACTAAGCCTCAGAGCCTAGGCATAATTGTAGCATGTAGGGTTTAACTTTATGCCCCTGGGACATTTTTTAATGTAGGTAACTAGGCCTAATGCACTTCAAATCAATTATTCACGAAACATCGGCTTAGACCTTGCGGCGTGCGTTGCGAGTGAACTTCGTGATATATTGTGAGTGTTTGGGTATTTATTTACTATTCTATAGTGATATCTTCGTTGACTTGTTATTACACTGAAATCACGATTCTCTGTCTTATTTCACGTGTCAGCCAGGATTTTGTCTCTAAAAGCTCTGGATAGGGGCTAGTCAAGTTGTGAATCGTTTGGAATTGCAAACAAAAACATCCACTTTTAATCATGATATTTAGCAACTAAAACTATTTTTGTAATGGTGTTTTAGGCCTATACTTTTTCAGAAAAACGATAATAAGATAAGAAGCGATTGTTTGTTTTCATATATTGCATGAACCTTCTGAAAACCACATTTAATAACACAATTCGCGTTGTTATAGCCATTACAGCAATGTCAAATTCTACATGTGATTCAGTCAACTTGTTCCCCCAGTGGCCGCCCAGAGCGCTGCGTGTATTTTTAGTGGCGCGCTCAGTGGCTAATCTCGGTCCCTATAGAGGCTAGCTGTGTAGAGACCCTGCGAAAGTGCCAGAGAATACCGTAGCTATTGGTAGTCAGGGTTTAGTATCCCCATAAGATATGGGAGGTTTAGTGTCCCCATTAGAGATGGGAGGTTTTAAGGTTTTTCCCCGCAGAAGACGGGATGTATAATGTCCTAATCAGAGCGACGACGGGCTCTAGCTCTTCAAATAAAGAAGTTAACGACCACGGAGAGGTAACCAGCTGTAAATTTCAGAACATGATCCAGACAGTCCCAAGATACTCCCCAAGAAATGGATTTCAAAAAAACTTGTCGGAACACCCTTAAAAAAGTTATCAAACTCAAAATTTGTTTTTTTGTATTTTTTCTTGTTTTCTTTAATACTTCTAAAGTTACTAACGTATTGACCTAATTTTTTTTTTTTTGGAATGTGTAATTCTATTGTATCTAACAATATTGATATGGCATTTTGTATTTTCGTAAAATTTAATATGCAAAACATTTAAAATTATCGAAGAAAATCGCAAAAAAATCGTAACACCGCATTTTCAACTCGATCACAAGCCACAAAAAAATTCCAAAAAAATAACGAGTGGCAGCAATCGATAGGCACAAGCTTTCTCTACAAAACTATGTCTTACACTTTTCGTTTACGTAAACTTCGTCGCATTGATTGTTGCACTGTTTGTGAGTCAGTATTCACCGCCGACGCCTCTGCAGGCTGTGCGCTTACGGCGCAGAACGGGCTCTTATCCAGCGATAACCAATTGCGAATCTCGACCGCTTTGACCTTGCAGAGCGAAGAACAATCGCTGTCCAACATACGAGCATATTGAAAGGTGCCACTGTCAGACCCCCATCGTTTATAGTTGATTATTGCTACACAAAACGAAAATAATTTTAGTCAATAAAGATTCAAATGTATTGTTTTTTTTGTTTATGACAATTACTATTGTGTTTCTATTTCAACACTGTGTATTGCAAATGTAGGAGAACTATCGACACCCTATCTACCTTCACATATTATTTATTTTATTTATTTTACGTTTTTCCTATTCAGTTATAAAAAACTGATTTACAAATTACAAATGAGGACAACTAAATAAAACTAATCACATAGATGCAGACAAAACAAAACAATGATCAGTGTAGTTTAACTAAGTTAAGTAAAGTAATATTTTATTTATTATGTGTTTTTTTTTAACGTCTATCCTATTCAGTTAAAAACTGAATTACAAATGAGGACAACATTTATAACACAATAACTATGTAGGCCTAGTAAGACAACAATTTATTGGATAAACAATTAGAATAAATTAAATATACAAAAGAAATAAAAAGAAATGAAAAGAAAACAAAAAATAGAGAAAAAGAAATAAAAAAGAAAACCAAATTAAAAAGACTGATTTATTATACGATCCCACTCAAACGAATATGAGGTTTGCCAAAAATTAGGAACACCAAATCTAGGATATAATCAAACTTTCGTGGAGGAAACCATGCCGAACGTGATCTTCATTCTTCTGTTCAATCTTTAAAACCATTACCATTACAAATATCTTGCCTATTTATATTATTCATATTATTTGATTAGATGCATTTTGTACGAACACGGTAAAAACCGGAGCCAACTTTAAGAATATCGTTTGTAGATGATGTTTTCATCCTGCAGTGAACGGTTAATTATTTGTATTGTTTACTTACTTCACGGTGTATATTTTGAATGAAACATGGTTTGCACTTTCAACTCCACAATGATCCAATGTGAAGATGGGAGGTTCATAAGTATGGTGTGCAAGTGTATATAATAGTGAAGTGAGGTTATTTAATAAACAAATTTGGTCACACTACCCTGAGTGAATCTACTAATAATGTGTTTTCTATGCCGTGAATTGAACCCTAAATATTGTCTTCGTTTTATTCGTCTTCGCCTTGATTGTAGATGTTGTAGTATACTATTTGTTCCAACGACAGAACAGATGTTCGACGAAGAATATTGTGTGTTAAGTTGAGCTTAATTATATTTTGATGCGATTTCACTGTCTTCTTCTCAGTTTCTATTTATTGCATTTTGTGGTAAAGATCTGTTACTGAAAGACAACGCCTGAAGACGGGCATGCATTGCACCCTGAGCAGGTTACCAACGACAAATTGTTGTTATACTTCTGAAAAACTTGACGCACATGGTCGATGGCAATTAGCCGGTATTTGAGTGAAAAAATGTACGACATCCTTGAATTTGGCATGCATTTATTTTAATAATATTGCCGGCAATCCAGAGCTGATGCAGTGTCAACGCCATTCTCGACCAGAGATTCTCTAAATATCTAGCAAACATTATGTGAATAAATAAAATTATGCGATTTTTAACGTATAGTCTCGCAAAATCAGCGGCTTGATCATAGTTTGTAGTTTCTTTGGTCTTGATTTCTCCTTGAATTATTTTTTCACTTATGTAATTCAGGTACCAATTATTTGTTTCTGGCATCTGGAATTTACCGCGAAGAGATCTACACTGTCAGTGACTCTCGACCGAATACTATAATCACAGCGATTTTCCGTATTGACGTGGGAGAATTTGATTTATTATTTTTACTAAAAATTTTTTATTCATAGTATTTATGTCCTGAACTTCACCGCAGAGAAAACAATATACATTCCAGTTAAATTGTGCTCTTTCCGCACGTGCTGTGAGATTTGGCGGGGCTGGAATATCGTCAACAGTGTCAGCTTTTCTCTTGGTTGTAATTCTTGTTCCAAAACACAAACCGTGGGATTTGGTAATTTGGTAAGTCGCATTATTTTTTTTATGCTCCAAGATTTTGTGAGCAGTCAATTCGTTAAGTAATAACGGTCCATTTTCCCCGTTACAAAACACACAGCTTATTTTAATCGTCGGTTCAGGGGTAGATTTAAAGGTTGGCGGTGGCGGGACTAGTATATAATTATCATCTAAAATGAAAAATGGAAAATATTCACTAGAGAATCCGTACAAACAAGACATTGTGCCTTGTAATGTACTATTTAATAATATTATATTACTTATCCATTTTAAATGAAGACGGTCATCTCTTGAGACAATTATATTCACACACATATATACACACTAAAAGAAAACCACGATTAAACTGATTATTGTGTGCATTCAGTGCTGAGAATTTTAAATAGCACTAGCCTAGAGTCGACACCAACTAGCTTCGAACACTAGAACACTAGACTAATTGACACTCTTGCACTTGCACACGCGATTTAATAAACAAACGGGAAGGGATACATGGGGAAGGTCTATACCAAAAGCTAGATAAAACACAACTGAAGAGACGAGTTACTCCAGCGCAATTATCTATGGCTCCATTATTGGCACCGTGAAAGACAGCTGAACAATAATTATCTGAGAACAGTGTTATCTCATACATTCGTGCTGAAAATGAAAACAATGAACAAAGAGATTATCACGTCTTCCAACATTTAGTGTGCACGTACAACTTCCGATTATCGATTATCTAGAAGGCTGCCAGTGTCATTAACTTCTAAACTATTATTTATTTGTAAACAATCATAATCCTTGTAGCTCTTCTTAAAAATATATTGACAGATTATTGTTATCACATTCTAAACGCGCTTTGAAGATACACCTAATTGCATGGGCGACAGCGATTGTTCGTATCTCTGCAAGGTCAAAGCGGTCTAGATTCGCTTGGCTAGTGCTGGATAAGAGCCCCTTCTGCGCCGTAAGCGCACAGCCTGCAGAAACGGCGGCGGTGATTACTGTCTAACAAACAATGCAACAATCAATGCGACGAAGTTTACGTAAACGAAAAGTGTAAGACACCGTTTTCTAGAGAAAGGATGTGCCCATCTATTGATGACACTCGTGATTTTTTGGAGTTTTTTTGTGGCTTGTGATCGAGTTGGAATTGCGGTGTTGCGATTTTTTACGATTTTCTTGGAACATTTTTTAGTGTATTTCGCATAAAATAAAAAAAAAAAAAATGCTTTATTACAATAGTTAGATACAATCGTAATACACACTTTAAAAAAAAATTAGATCAATACGTTTGCAACTGTAGATGTAATGAAGAAAACAAGAAAAAGTTTTAAAAAAATACAAATTTGGAGTTTGGTATTTTTTTTAAGGGTGTTCCGACAAGTTTTTTTGAAATCCATTTCTTGGGGAATATCCTGGGACTGTCTGGATCATGTTCTGAAATTTGCAGCTGGTTACCTCTCCGTGGTTGTAAAAGGCCTAAAACCTGTCTGCTCTCTTCAGTTATCCCCGTTAGGAATGGGAGGTTTTAAAGATGTTCCCCGCAGAAGACGGGAGGTTTAGTGTCCCCATTAGATATGGGAGGTTTACTGTCCCCATCAGATATGGGAGGTTTAGTGTCCCCATTAGAGATGGGAGGTTTAGTGTCCCCATTAGATATGGGAGGCTTAGTGTGTTCCCCGCAGAAGACGGGAGGTATATATCCCCATTAGAGATGGGAGGTTTTAACGTTTTTCCCCGCAGGAGACGGGATGTGAGATATCCCCATATAGTATGGTACCCCCATAGCTAAGGGCAATTATAGTGTTTCCCCGCATGAAACGGGAGGCCCCATAGGTATGGTACCCCCATGGCTATGGGCGATTGAATGTTTACCCCGCAGAAGACGGGATGAGAGATTAAAATAAGAGGAATTACGAGTGTAAAAGAGGGCCCTCTGTGAAGTTGAAATTGAATTCAAGAGAAGTTATTATGTGATAAAAGTGCACAAGGTTGATTTTAAACTATCGGACGCGATATTTGTTAACGAAATTCGTTTATTTACGCACCCACTTGTAATGCATGTAGAGCATGGCGATGCAAGGTATGACCATAAAGATAAGATACTCTCCCTAAAAAAGTATCTAGATACAGATAATAGATAATGGACATGAATTGTATCTAGATAAAGATACATATACTGGCAATGTATCTAGATAATAGATAATAGATACTTTTACAAAAAAAATCGGCTAAAGACCCAATTCAATTTTTCTCCGTAATACGTTTCAGGGTTCTAGTCTAGGTCATGCCATCTTTAATCAATGGTAACAGGGAAGGATAGTTTGACTGAAATGCTTGGAATATTATTTTTTCAAATGGGCCATGGTAAAGCTAAGTTTTCTATGAAAATATTAAGCGATATTGAACTTGCAGAAAGTTCATGTTTGTTAGCTTGTAGGCGGAATTTTGAAAAGTTCAAGTTAATCTAGAATAATACAATCTAAGCTTACGTTCGTATAAGTTATTTTAAAAGTTCAAATAAAAAATAACCTTTTCCCTGGTCAAGTTAAACGAAGACATTGCAAAGGGGAAGACAAACTTTTTGGATAAGCGAAGCGAAGAGCAATAATTTCACTGACCCCCCAAAAAATTAGCTCGGGTGTTTTTTTGTTTGTTTTTCTGTCTGTTTGTTCGCTCTCTACCGGGCAAACGGCATATATGCGATCTTGATGAAAATTGGAGGGAACCTTTGAAATCTCTGAACTTAGGCTTGCCACGGTTTTGGTACAATCGAAGAAATCTTTCTCATGAATTATTGTTCTTTTACGATTTTTTTCGATTTTTAATGCGATATTTTCGTGATATTTGGCTCGCGACCGGGCAAAGCAGCTACTCCGATCTTGATGAAACTTTATGGGAACGTTTGAAATCCTTACAATTATATATATATTATGATGTAAGGGACATTTAAAGAAACATTTCACATAGAAATTGTACTTCTACGATTTTCCCCAGATTTTTAATACGATATTTTCGTGATGTTTGGGACGATTCTGACCAAACGGATGGGGCTACAACGTTCATATTTTACATGTACCTTAAGATTATAGTGATGTACTGCCATTTGAAATAAAAAATTGAAAAATTTGCCAAAATTCATAGAAATAAAGGTTTTAATAAAAGTCTTTTATAGGTGTATAATTAACAAGTAATATCAAATGTACGTATATAGAAACTTGACAATAATCACCTACAATGCTTACAGAAGCAAGTCTTTTGGCCTCGAGATATTTTGCATTCTATTGTTATCCCACGCATACTAAAAACTTACAAAAAGTTCATCTACCAATGCGACTAAAAAAAGTGTTCGCGAAGCGGCCTAGTATTCATTAAGTCCCAATTGAAAACAATGGTCATTCTTTGCATACAAAAAGCATATGTGAAAAAACTAACAGATTGAAGAATTGCGATTTAGGTTTTGGCCAATCTAAATCTTTCCATTGAAAATCATGATAAAAAACAAACACTATTTTAGACGTCGTGTTAGCATTTAGCTATTAATAGTAATTCTGATTTTTTGTATCTGTTATCTAATGTGAAGATTCAGATAATAGATAACCAGAAATATTATCTGAGATAAGATAATAGATACTTTGAAATCTTATTATCTAGATAAGATAATAGATAACACAATGTTATCTAGATGATTATCTAGATAAAATTATCTAGATAACGGCACAACACTGGGTATGAGAAGAAAATGTAGGGGATTACGAAATCAATTGTTAAATTGTGATAGGTTAGTTTTGAGAGTTTTAACACTGATTGTCAGAATTGTGGTAGGTTAGTTTTGGGAGAATGAATGCTTGCCACACGAACGTGCCGGCTCCATGGCGTGTGATGAATAATTTGCAGACAGGACTCATGAACACCCTTATCAGCGTTGCTTTAGGGCGTGCGTAGCCCCACCGAAATTCTAGTCTAGTTAGGGAAAACGGCTCGAAATAAATAAAATACAGTAAGGAAACAGTGGTTAAGCTTTGCCTAACTCATGGCCACAACAAAAGAAAAACATATAAAAGTTTGGAAAGTGAGTATAGGATAGAGAGAATGTAGTTCAAAAATATATAATGAACGGTGTGCATGATTGTGTGCAAGGCTCCCTGTCGCGGCTTAAATGTCCACAGAGCTGAATCTGTGAGCGAAAGTGAAGGAGACAAAGGTGGTCGCGGGATTATTGACTAATCTACCGCGAGCCACTGTGGTCTGGCGCCTACATGACTGGAGTGCGAATAAAATCAATACTCACTGACCCGCAAGGCGGACTCCGACACCTGAACAAGGTAGAGTAAGGAACGCATTTCTGGCTCAAGGAGCGGAATATAAAATTACAGTTAACAAACCTGCCAAACTTTAGGGAATAAAACGTTAAAATGGCCAAGACACGAGTAAGTTTCCAATTGTAGACCCTTAATTGAAACTAACAATAACTTGAATCCAATGTAAACAGGTGTCGCTAATGAAAGTTACGAAACCTTGAAAGAAACATTAGGGCTTCGCTAAAACAAACGTAGATAGACCCCTGCTGTGCATGGCATAAGACAGTACTGACGCTAGTCGTATGCAGGGTAATATCATCCAAATAGTTGGGCACCGCGCGAACGGGTAACAGACCCACGCCTAAATAAGGAAGATAAGACAGATAAGTCTAGAACAAAGTTAAAAACCAGTATCACCATGCAACCACAAGCACCTTGTGAGCTTGGGCTGTTACGGGGAAGTAGATAGGGTGTTCAGTACATGCTCGCGCGTGAAGACGGATGTCTGGTTAGAACAGGAAGGCTGTATGAATGTGATGTAAAGCGTCTCAACATGGAGTTGGGTATAGGTGTTGGCTTAGTTCCTGTAAACCCGTTAGTAAGCCACGTACAGGATAACAGAGAGTACACAGAGTACCTATAACGTGAGCAGTTCTCTTTCACATAAGGTATCCAAGGGACTGCTGCTAGCAAATTACGATTAAATTAGATTCGTTGAATTTAGGAGGATATCACAAGAAGTAGAGGTGACACGGCATATCTAGTAGTTTCGTCTTATCCTAAACTGATATTCACGAAACCAGTGTGAAAAGCGTAATACAAAGATTTCTTTTATTTACTTGTTATACATTCGGTAACAGTATGTGGTTCCACTGACGTAAGCCAGTCTAAACCAGCGATACTTAACGTCAAATTATTGGGCTAAACGCCTTATCATGGATAAGGGCTCAAGTGTAAAAATATGTAACCGCGGTATCAGACAAACAAACCTGCGACGTATGTCGTAGCATTAAAATACGTTCCCCATTTCGTGGTATAGCGAGATCAACGGACGAACGATAATTAATTTGTAAAGGTGAAAACGTGTTGTCTTAGTGCCACGAAACGCCTCCCCCTAGTAATTATACGAGTTAATGAGTGGAATGCTCTAATTGTCTTGTGAACGGATAGGGAAGGCCTGATCAACCAGTTCACTAGCCGCTCACCACACAATTGGGCAGTTTCCGGTTTTGAACCATTGCCTTAAGAATGTGTTAAAGTAAGGAACCAATCAAGAACCAAATCAATGTTAGCACCTAGCAATAGATTAAAATGAAGCCAGGTGAAAAAATTGGACACTACACACGAAGGCGGAAAACCAACATTTAAACGTACTAGAACCATGTGTACTGCACTAGATTAGTTAGATACAAACAAAAAAATAAATCAATTACCCTACCAAAGAAAATATGCGCGTCGGGCATCAAACAGAGGAAGCTAAAACAATTACGTAACCTCCCTGTCTCCGACTCTCTCTTTGTAACAGCATGATCGTATGCGCCATGTCAAGACATGAGGATAATTTAAGTCCCATCCATGGGTAAAACGCTCTCATTTAAACACGTCGTAAAAGGTAATAAAATAATAAAGTAAAAGTTAGAGGCATTCCCTACGAGTATGCAAATGAACCGAGGGAAATTCCTAATTAAACGAGGGAGCGGAAACGACCGAGTGTCCCCCATTCAAAATCGAACGGTTCTCATTCTGTGATTCTGTCTGTCTATCTGTCTGTCTGTCTGTCTGTCTGTCTGTCTGTCTGTCTGTATACGTCCCAAAAACAGCCGAACCGCTGAACAGATTGGGCTGAAATTTTAAACAGACATCCGGTACGAATTATTGAGAACTGCTAAACAAAATCACTAGATCCATTGCGATTTAAAACCTACAATAAATAAAATGTGATTTTTAAAATATCGATAGCATTGTTTAGTAGCAGCTATCGGGACCACATTACGTGGCTTGCATGGCCCATTGTAGCATTTAGCCTACCACACGGAGGGTTGAGGTTCGATACCCGTTAGCTCGAACTTTTTTATTTTTTACACCCACATATTATTTTTGAGGGTGTTTTAAATGGGAAATAAACTTAGGTGATTTTGTTTTATCTTGGAAATTTGTTAAGTTTCACGCTAATACGTTTTTTAACACGATTCGCATTTCAAATATTCAATTTAAATATCTAGGGAAACGCCAAAGTCGTTGTTAAACGAGTGAGTGAGCCATGTGTTGAGTACCCGGTATCATTCCTCATACTGGGCTAGATCCTTAGGTATAGGGGAGGAAAAGGGATGTTCCCGGGTACTCAACACTTGGCTCACTCACTCACTCGTTTAACAACGACTTTGGCGTTTCCCTAGTTAAACGAGGGAGCGGAGCGACTGAGTGTCTCCATTCAACTCAAACGGATCTCATTCTGTGATTCTGTCTGTCTGTACGTCGAAAATCAGCCGAACCGCTGAACAGATTGCGCTGAAATTTTAAACAGACATCCGGCACGAGTTTACTGAGAACTGTTAACAAAATCAGCTAGATCCATTGCGATTTAATCCCTGATTTTTTAAAATATCGATGCCATTTGTTTAGTAGCAGCTAGCGGGACGAACTCTACGTGTCTGCCATGGCCTAGTGGTAAGCATAGAGCCTATACCGCACGGAGCGTTGAAGTTCGATATCCGTTAGTTTTGAACTTTTTTATATTTTTACACCTACATATTATTTTTGAGGGATGTGTGATGGGAAATAAAAATTGGGTGATTTTGTTTTATCTTGGAAATTTGTTAATGTTTCACGCTGATACGTTTTGAACATGATTCGCATTTTAAATGTTTAATTTGGAAAACGCCAAAGTCGATGTTAAACGAGTGTGTGAGCCAAGTGTTGAGTACCTGGGAACATCGCCTTTTCTCCCATATACCTAAGGCACGATCTAGCCCAGTATGGGGAATGATACCGGGTACTATACACATGGCTCACTCACTCGTTTAACAACGACTTTGGCGTTTCCCTAGTAATAAGAGGTGTCATTTTTCGAAAAATATATATGAGTTGTAGCAAACGTACATCGCGCCGCCACAAACGGTGACCTTGTTAATATACAAGTTCTAGTGTAGCTAGACAAAGCCCAAGCAAAATCAATAAAAACTATACCGCTCGGCTTCACATCTCAAGATGAATCAGTAGAGGTGTGTGTTTTGGTCAAACTTAATAAAACCAAAATAACACCACTTAATGGCAGTACCACCATATTCGCCCGAATTTGGTAAACAAAAACCATATTTTGCCAATTGCTTTGGGAAATAACACAGTATATTCTATTCCTAGTCACTTTTCACTGCAAACTTGCCGATGAAAACAAGCTTAAGCGAAAACAATACTTACAACATAAAATAAAAACAAGATGATTTCCTTCTGATTAAAATAGTGCTATTGTAGTTTCACTAATTTTTACAGCTGCAGGAGTAATCCCTCGGTGGTACATGCGAGATAAAACCTGTGGTACTCATGCACATATTTCAAATTCCTATGGATTTTAGGAAATATGGTTAATTATATTACTGATTTGCAATGCAAGGAACGTAAAAATACAATAAGACATGTTACACCACTTTTCTACAATTTCCAAAACGAAACTAAAAAAAAAATATAACCATTTAAACACACCTCTATGAATCAGTAGTACAGGCCTATAAACTAATAATAATAATAATGGTAATAATTGTCATGGGGCGGTTAATCGCGACTATCATTATATTTTAATACATAAATATTAACTTTTGTCATTGCTTACAATCTTACAATATTTCATCAGAATTTCCATCCATGCTCAACATTTGGAATAACAACTCATTTAGCTCGCTTATCTAAATTACCTCACATTACAACTAATGTGATTGCCTCGAGCAAGACACGGATCAGTCACCTCTCTGTATGTGTCAGGATATACGCAATATTCTATAACATCTTAACAAGGTTGAACTAACACACGGCTATCACGTGCTATCACGTGTACACCATGGGAGACTCTGTCAAATGTCATTACTTTACGTCATGGAAATGTATTATTTTATGTCATTAAGACCACAGATTTTGTATATAAAGCGCCCAGCTTCCCAATAAAATTAGCTTCTCTTCGTGGCTCTTTTGAACAAGTCCATCTATACGATAGCTGACGATAGAGTGTCCATATTAATCAGTCTGTATATACAGGATTGTACCATCAACAATCAACAGTAATCTGGTGACTGGTGAGTTAACAATTACTCTGTACTTATAATTACGTATCAATAAATAATGTGTTAAATAGAAAATGTATCTCAGTTTGATTATCATTTATATCAAAGTTAGTCCAAAAATCTAATTGGCTATGTACAATGTACATATCTTCCCACTCCCTTCGATTTCATAACAGCACGCTAACCTTCGTAAATCACGTAAATTAACTGGTCTTGAAGCAGTATAACTTCAAGTGGTGGCAGCCCTTTAATCTTACTACTCCAGGCTCGAACCATGAGATATTAATCATAATAATAATGATAAAAACAATAATAATAATAATAATAATAATAATAATAATAATAATAATAATAATAATAATAACTACGAGCGATAAATTCTCAAAAACGACGTCCAAGATTGCTGCCGTCTCTGCAAGAAGGCCAGCGAGACCATCCAGCACATCACAAGTGGATGCTCTGAGTTAGCGCCTAAGGAGTATGTTGAGCGCCATAACGCAGTGGCCAAAGTGGTACACCAAGCACTGGCTAAGGAGCACGGCCTCGTGGACGAGGAAAGACCGTACTACAAGTGTAGGCCCGAGCAAGTCCTACGCAACCAAAACGCTAAGCTGCTGTGGGACTCTGTCATCGTCACAGACAGGGCGGTCGAGGCAAATAGGCCAGACTTGGTTTTGTTTGACAAAAAAGCTCAAACGGCAACCATCATTGACATCGCCATCCCCTCAGATGGCCATGTGGTCAGCACAATAGCCAATAAGAGGCGAAAATACCAGCCGCTCGCTGTAGAGCTCAAGGACATATACAAGCTGAGGTCCGTTGAAATCGTTCCTGTCGTCGTCTCCGTCAACGGTTTGGTCACCAAGGGAGGCTCGGGAAAAGGG